>VWZG01008782.1:28544-73583 GCA_013396735.1 Grallaria varia | reverse complement strand
TTTTTTTTTTTTTTTTTTTTTGTCTGATTACACAGAATCTCTCACTTGCTTTCCTTCCTCCTTCTGTGAACAGACACACTGTCACCATCATGTCCTTTTCCAGACTTCCTGGTATTCTGGTGCTTCTATTGGAATCTCATCTAACATTTTTTAAATATAAAAAGGAAAAATCTCTTCACTTTCCATTGCACTAATTTATTTTTTGACTGCATGCATCGTTCCAAAGCATAGTCTAATTGTATGGCAGCAAGATGGAAATTCAACCTGCACATCACATCTACAACCCCTCCCTGTGACAGGGAGGGATACTAGATATAGAAATTAGACAGCTTCCATAGTTAACCAAGATAAGATTAAGATTTTAATACTGAAATTCGATATCTAAAATGGCATTTAATCAATATACTAATGGGATCATGTTTCAGAGCATCCTTGTATCTCCTCTTTGGGGCTCCTCTCTTGCGGCAGCCGGTGGCAAGTTCACCATAGAGCACGATCTTAGGGAGGCGATGATCCTCCATCCTGGAGACGTGCCCTGCCCAGCGCAGCTGCGTTCTCAGCAGCATGGCCTCAATACTGGTGACTGCTGCCTGTTCAAGGACAGACACATTGGTCACGTAATCAGACCAGTGGATGTTCAGGATAGTGCGGAGGCAGCGCTGATGGAAGCGTTTGAGGAGATGCAGGTGGTGGCGGTAGATGACCCACGATTCAGACCCATATAAAAGAGTGGACAGCACAATGGCTTTATAGACACTAATCTTGGTACAGATACAAGGACGCTCTGAAACAATCCCTCAGCCTGGGCCATACTGACTACCATCAATGGTCCACTTTGGCCTCCAATTGGGAGGCATGGAGACACACCATCCATAACACTGCTGATTCCTTTGAGAACGCACACAGAATCAGTCTGGAGGAGAAAAGACAACGCAGGAAGAACCGTGCCTCACCAACACCCCCTATGGAGACTTTCTGCTGTGCCTTTTGCAACCGGACTTGCCTATCTCACATCGGCCTCTTTAGCCATCAGCGCTCTGGCAGCAAGCGTGGGGAGAGCCCTTCCCAAATCTTTGTTCGCGAAGCCTGGCCATGAAATGAATGGGATCATGTTTCAAAATATGAAACAGAAAATAAAATGTTTAATATTTTCTGCTTCAGAGTCTGACTCTTAGGACTTGTATCAGCTTTTGCCCAGGTGCCTATAATTCCCTTCATACACCTTATCAGACAAAACAGTTTTAAATTACAGGAAGGCTTAGCCACAGCCCAGATAAATACGTACTGCTGGGTCTCTTTTGGCATTTACAACATCTGGCACAGGACCCCAGTGGATGAAAACTGGCTTGGGAGACATTGCAAAAGAAAAACTGCTGCCAGGCCAGCAGCAGGTTGCTGCCTGGCTCGAGCTTCTCCATGGTGATTTAAATCCCAATCTCCCTAGAACAGCTGTGCTGCTGAGTGGTCTAACTCCTGCTTGGAGGCAGCCAGTGATTCATTCTCCCACAGACATCTGCTGCAAACAGCAGTTTAAATATCAGAAAACCTTGTACCACCCAAGTCCCCTCTCCTGGATGCTGCTGTATCTCCCTCCTTACATTCTATACCTCCATTCTTTGGGAACACCCCCTCATCTCATCAGGGTTTGGAGGCTCTCAGCTCCTCTTAGCCCTGGCCTGCTCTCCAGACAGGGACCATGCAGTCCCAAGGCAGCTGGGCATGGCAGCAGGCTTTGGTGAGCGTGTCCCCACCAGGGGCCAAGGGGCTGGAAACAGCCACTCTCACTCCTACAGGTTTCATGAACTACTCTCCATTAGCACCCTGCAAGTATTGATACACAAATCTGGAAACCTCACATAGTTACCATACCCCGTTCTTACACATCCTCCAGGGTTTCTGCTCGCTGCAGTTCCCCAAGCAAGCTGCATTTCTCCAGGTACCAAAGCTCCTTGATTATGTTGTCATAGTATTGCTAATGCAAAAGACTTGCAAACCCTGAATTCTCTGAAATAAATTCCTGTGCCCAGATGCCTTAATAATTTATAAAGTCAGCAAATCACAGCGTTGGCACAAAGATGCTTTAATATTAAGCTGCTCTAAGTGTGAACCAGATACATCCTGCTGAGTCCAATGAAAGGCAAACAGCAGCACTGTGACAAGACAGTTGAGATACTGACTACATTTGGAAAGACTCTTGGAAATAGAAATATTTAACAATTTATGCATTGCTTTTGCAGATGCTTAAGAAGGATTTGATCTGTCAGAACACAGAACTAAACTGCTAATAATGTCAAAAACAATCTATGTATTTACAGTACATAGCACAGTGTCACATAAGAGAGTGAACCCCTCAAGAGGACCACATGCATTTCTCTTACAACATGCTACATAATTGTAAAATTATTCTTCTAGTCTACTTCTAGTCACATCTGGCACATGACACAGGAGAGAGAAATAAATGAGAGGAAAAAACCTGCTAAATAACCTCATATAATTTTACCCATAAAGGGAAAACAGCAGTCACAAGCAGTCAGCTCTGGGTCAGAATGCAGCAGGTTACACTAACACAGACAAATGTTGCCTGCATGTTTTGGGATGGGGAGTAGACCTGTGTGATACAAGAGACACTGAGCAAAAGCAATGCCACAACTGTGTGCTTCATCTGCATGGACATGCTTCACTAACTGCAGCAGGAACAGTTCTCAAGCATGCTAGTTTTAATTCATTTCAGAGGAACCTAGAAGGTGTGGATAAAGAAAACATAAGATAAATGGCATTACAAAACACAGAAAAATAGTGGGACTGAGGATGAAAAAGTCATAGCTGAAGTAATAATAATAATAATTTAAAAAAGGTCTGGTAATATGAAGCACAACACACTTGTGCTACATTTGGCTGAAGCAGAGTTAATTTTCCCCGTGGAAAAAGAATTTTGGCTGGGGTTAAACCACAACAACACTGCAGTTTGGAATTTTTTTCAAAAAAACCCCCCACAACCACAAGGTGAGGTAATTCACAGTTCAAGATTCACAAGCACTATCTTTGTCTACTTTTATTTACACTAAAAAGGAGGTATGATGACATCTTCCATCTATGTTTTGAAGAACAAAAAGAATTATATGTAGACCACAAAACTTTATCCATATCTCCCATTATGACTTTGTAACTAAATGGTAAATTGTCCCATCTTTTTTCTGATGTCTTGCTTCAAAAAAAATTAAAAAAAATAAAAATCTAGTTGACTCTGACTTCCTAAAATGTGCATTTGAGGTTTCGTATTTGGAATTTGAAGTGAAAGATTCTCAGACTAGAGCTCTGAGAAATGCCAGGTGAATATCAGATGAATGGAAAAAAAGTAGAAGGGTGTTTCATGTAGACTAGAGGGAATTTTTCAACCAATTGTGAAGAGCTGCAGCACCTCAGTATAAACATGCCTTTCAAAAAGAAGTGCATCAAAGCTTTAATATGAAAATGACTTGTGCATACTGATGGCAACTTAGCAAAGTAGAAGTTTCCACTGGAGCTTAAAGCATGTTTTGGCAAAGCCCCAGCTGAACATAAATATTGCTTGTAAAGGCAACATTGACAATATCCTGTTAACTCAAAGGATTATTTCTTCAATACAATTCAGACATGACTCTTTATACACAAACAATAAACATCTGTGGCTTTGTGCATCTGTACTGCGTGTGCTGCACCCTATGAGAAGTACAGTCTTCGCCAATCTTTGGCTCCAGCCCTAGCTTGCCTCGCATCAGCACCATCCCCTTCCCAAATTCATGCAGTGAAGAGCTGAGGGAAGTGTCTTCATCCAGGGACTTTCTCCATGGATGCAGTTCTGTCTCTGGCTGCTCTTTATAAATGTTGGTACCTGAAACGAGGTAGGGGATGGGGGAGCTTTGCAGCCAGGTGTGCAGCATGGGCTGTGGTGCATCTTGCAGTGCCGGTGCCATGGCTGCCCATGCTGACAGCACATCAAGGTAAGGCATCCGTGGACACTGCCTGCACACTAGTGGGACTGATGGCTGCTGCTGGTGAGTACACAGCTGCTCTTCTTCGCCATGGAGGGGACACTGAACATCACAGTCCTGCCATCAAGGAGGAACTATTTCAGAGTATTTGTCAGTTTCATCTATATTTTAAAGCTGATTTTAACTGCTTTTGTACTGTTGCTTGCTTCTTGCCCTGGTTGTTTAGACCTTGCTTCCATGGAGTTCCATGAAACCCTCATCACTAAACTCAAGAGGTCTATTTCACAATCCTCACAGCCACCACCAAATTTCCAGTTGCAAAGTGCTGTATTCTGACTTTGTGTCTGATCTTGTGTCTCTATGTTGCCTGCTCTCAGCAGCTATACTACTCTGCTACTCACAGCTTATGGGTCCCCTTTTTAGCTCAAATGATAAATGTCTACCTTCTCAAGTTGATTTTTTCACACAGCTGCTGTGCTTTACTATAGGCAAGGAGTTAGTTAGAAAAGCAGGTGGTGAGCTGTATTTTAAGAGAAATATTTTTTTTATTTTGTTTAGACATAGAGGCAGTTAGACTAGAAACACATAAAGATCAAGTAAGATATGTGAAGTAACAATAATTTAAGTTCAAAATCTGTTGCCCACCTCCCTGCTGAGAGGCAGGAGTAAAAAGCAGGATTTGCACAGATACTCAGCACTGGGAAAATGCTGTGCCAGTCTCCTGATGATGAGGGACACAAACTGCATAGAGAAAAAGAAGAGAACTGATAAAACATGATTTTATCTTGCCTTGCTGTCTTTTTAGAAGACATGAAGATCAATTAAGTGTGAATGTCTTTGAGTATTTCCTCCCGTAGGAAAAAAGTACTGCTGGAAAAGGTTTCATCTTTCAAATGAGCTGCTTCTTAACAAACTACATTTACTACTTACCATATTAAGCTTAATCTTGACTCTTGCTTTTCATTTTAACAATAGCTAATGAAAATGTTTGTCTGTTCAGACTGTTGGACCTAACAAACCAAGATGGTAAGAAACAAAAACCCCAAAGTGGCTTGGTGTCAGCTGCCCTGCTTGTGTGCCAAATACATCAGCCCAGGAGAGTCACAAGCTTTGTTCTGTTCTGCTGTCCTGCATGGGATTTGTAGATTACAGCAGGGTTAATGAGCCTTTTCAGCCAATCCCAAAGCACACCACATAAAATCCACAAGTTCATAGGGCAACCTCTCCTCCAGGACTGGGAAACACCTGGGGGAAACAGAGACCTGAGCAACCAGCTTCTGAGGAGAGAAAATCCAGTGAAGGATGAAAATCCCTTCCTTTTCTCACTGCTGCCCTCATCAATGTTGTCACAGAATTGCTAATACTGCTGGCTTTCTTTAGAAGGCAAAAACTGAGTGTGAAAATGGGCGGTGGCTTGCTCTGGTACAATTTTGTCAGCATTGCTAAAAAAACATGAAGCTCGCTTCCCTAATCAAGTTACATGTTATCTAATGCTCATGTTATCTATTTGTCCACAGACTCTGCAGTAAAGTAGGCACGGTTACTTATAAAGGATTGGGGAAGAAAACTAATCTGTATCCAGGACATTTCTGTCAATAAAAACAAACTTTCAAACTGCTGTCTCTTCCTCATTCCCTTTTCTTGCTGATAGTTAGTGCTGTTTTATCCAAAAGTCAGTATAGAAGCTCCATCAGACATAATTTAATCTGGCCACTGGCCGGAAGAAACTTTCTGTTGGACCCTAGGGTGAACATTACTTTACTCGACCAAAACACTGAAGCCATACCTTAATTCTGTGTAAGCAGGAAAGGCATCTACCTAAAGTTAATGCCTATCTTTCCTACAGAGAGAAGATACAGTGACAGACCAGCCTGCCCAGGACTGACTGCCTAAATAGGATCCAGTAATCCCAAGGGTTTTGTTTTGCTTATTTGGCCACTGACCCAAATGTGTCCTGATTTAGTGGCTGGATTGTATTTGTTGGCAGTGATAGACCTCATTGCCCTGTTTCACACTGCAGTACAATATAGGATATCTCCAAACAGGCTGAAAGCAAACATGGCCCTGTTTTCCTGGATGCAGTCATCTCCTTGGCTACAGATTTTCACTGAGCCTGCAGTACTAATGCCAGTGGGCTAGAATTGCAGAAGGCATGGCCAAGTGCTTTGGACACTTCAGCAATGAAAAATACTCACAATAATAGGCAGATTTAGCCTTTCTGATTAACTTAATGGTCTAGGAACTGTGAAGATGTCTCCATCTGCCTCTCACCGCCAGATAGATTGATAGAAGAGTCTTAAAATTACATCACATTGTGTCCCAGCACAACAGAGTTGTATCTCACTTTTTCTTTTTATTTCAGAGAACACAAACTTACCCTAACACATGCCTGAGAGAACCAGTACTGCAAATTCAGCTGTGTATTTTTGCAGCAGAGCTGCCTTGAGGCTTGTCTGGTCACATCAGCAACAAAGACCAGGGCTGGACCAAGAGCATGCTGCTGTGCATCCTGGAAGGGAAGAAGTAGTGAAAAGAGATTGTGAAGAGTTAGTCTTCATATTCCTTTTCCATCAGCTGTGAGAGATTTTGGGGAGAGGTGTGTTGCCATTTGCATAGTCCAAGCTCTGCACAGCTCAACCCTTTTCAGGGCAGAAGCAGCACCCCCAGCCCAGGTTCCCACCTACCTGGAACAGGTTACAAGGAACCCATTGCCATTTTTCTGCCCTGAGCCATTTCATTCTTTGTCTTGATGATAGCTAATCTTGTTTTCTTATATGCCCGGGTTGATGATGCAGGTGCTGCTATACAGTATGAGGTTCCAGTGTTGCAGCATAGCTTTTTCTGACTGATTTTGCCATGGTGTCTGCCCTGAGCCACAAGGTGAAGTGTGGAAAATCTTTTCTCTCCATTCTGTTAGATTTCTACCTGCTGTGTGCTTCCTACAAAACCATGATAAATAAGAATCAAGGTGACAGTATCTGGAGAGGTCAACCAGCAAAGGGTCACGACCAGCAGATGCAATCTGCTTGCTTTAATGGCCTCCCACTGAATACAGTTACTGAGTAAGAAAGATTTTGTTGTAGTTGTTCCTTCACTAATTAATGTGAGTATGACAGCTTTCAGGAGAAGTCAGACAGTCCCTCAGGGAGGCAGCTAAATGTAGAACGCCTTTGAGCATGGAGGTTGCTGGAACTGCAGAGCTTAGTGAAAAACTCAGTATATTCAAGCATTGCAAGTAATTAGTAATTTCCCACTTGACAGTTGCCTGAGAGTGATATAGCTAGACTTTATTCCTAATAAAGGGATTGATACATATTTTAGTAGTTTATGACTCAGTAATCAGATAAATATGCAGGTTCTGGAGGCTGAAAATTTGTTTATCCTAATTTCCTCCTTCCATGCTTTGTTTCAGTACTCTCTTGGGCCTTGCAGACAGCTGGCACAAACTCTAAGAGCACAGAGTGCTCCAAAATCAGGGCTCCAAACCATTGATATAACTGGTAATTTTATTCTGTAGAAATCCAGAAGGACTATGGAAAAATTATTTCCTATGCAGCATTCACAGACAGGTCTGTGAAACATTTGCCTGGAAAATCATTTTCTGCCCTATTCACAGTGGATCGATTGCAATCTGTAGTTACATCTCCGTGGACAAAACTACTCACATCATACTGAGGTTTAAGTTTCAAGTTCTGTCAAATAGCCTGGGCTTTTAATAGGACACAATCTACAAATTCCTCACTGATAATCCAATATATTGATTTTCCCCTTCTACATTTCTCCTATGTAGTATCATTGTAATCAGATAGTTTCTTTTTGACTCTGCTTTTTTATTTATGCATTAATGAACTTAAAATCCAATGGTTGCATTTTGTGTTCCTCTGAACATCTTCAGAATAACTAACTTCTTTTGGCCAGGTTCTTATCCAGCACTATGAAATCAGCATATTCAACAGAGGGGAAAGAGCTACTGTACTTTCTTTCTTTCTTTCTTTCTTTCTTTTTCTTTCTTTCTTTCTTTCTTTCTTTCTTTCTTTCTTTCTTTCTTTCTTTCTTTCTTTCTTTCCCTCTTTCCCTCTTTCCCTCTTTCCCTCTTTCTCTCTTTCTCTCTCTCTTTCTTTCTCTCTTTCTCTCTTTCTCTCTCTCTTTCTCTCTTTCTTTCTTTCTTTCTTTCTCTTTTTCTCTCTTTCTTTCTTCCTCTCTGTAATTTACAAGCCAAATCACCAATTTCTCTTCAGCTAAATGACACATAAAGCCTGCTCACATCAACAAGACCCATGAGACTTTACAGTGAACTATCATTGTGTGAGTGGGAGGAGCAAATATTGTGCCAGGAAAGCACTGATTAGGAACAGAGGACATAGTTGGCAACAACAGCTTACAGATCTTGTGCCAGGCAATGACAACCTTTTGAAGGTAGTGGGAGATTTACTTTTATCATCTGAAAAGATAAGTACTTAATGAAAGAAATGTTTTATTTTAAAGGTACAAGGAAGGAGGTTTCTGCTATGTGGGACACAGTGACAGCAGATGTGAAGAAAGAAGAGAAAGAAATAACGGAATGTTTTTGACATCTTAAGAGCAGAAGCAAAGCACTGTGGGTGTAGATCATGCAGGACCAGCAAAAGTACAAAGGAGCAGACCTTGAATGTTGATCTCCCAGATGCCAGAAAACTTGCCCACATTTTATGCAGCCTATGTCATGTCCATGTTCTAGCCCTGGCATGGAGTTATTTTCAAATCCTAAAAGGATGGATGGGAAAGCAGCAAAAGTCCCAAGCCCTTCCTGCTGAACTAGGCTGTGCTGGAATGGAACAACCCAGAGGGCATGCTCTGATTAGTGACTGGACCGAATACTGCTATTAGAAACAGGTGATGAGACTGAATTAACACTCTTCATTCTTCTCTTTTTAACATACGCTTTCAAAAATACCCATGGAGAGGTCTGGGAAGCATCGAAGGCAGATCCCAAAGATCAAACCAAAGTAACATCATAATAAAGCCAGTAAAGGTACAGAAAAACTGGAATGGGCAAGTTCCTTCATATCTGAGCAAAATACTATTGAATTTTCTAATGATCATGCCAATAAAATGCAAAAAAATTTGCCACAAGTCATCAATATGCACTTTGTATTCATGAAAGCACCTACCAATGTAGAGAGAGCAACAAGAAAGTCTTTAAGCAGAGGTCAAAGAGAAATACATGAATTGTACATACTTTTGTTTTGAAAGGTGCAACAGCATTATTACCTGTGACTCGGGAAAGGAAATACAGAACCTTTTTTTTTTTTTAAATATGTTTTTTATGTCTGTATTAGCAAAAAAGCATGCATTTATACATCTCCATAAATACTCAGAAAAATATATATGTATTTATGCACGTACACAAGCTCGCACAGGGATTGCTGTCTCTGACACAATAAGCAACCAGAGGCAGCCCCACCAAATTCCAGCTCCAATGAATGAACAATTAAAAAAATCTTACTGCAGAAAGATAACTTGCATTGGCTGGTGCAGAAGGCTGAATATCTCCTTAGAGCAGCTGGCACAGAAGAGCCGCCGATGCCCTGCTCACCACACACTGGTGACAGCTTGCCAAGTGACAGAGCCTGCCAAGCCATGTGAAAAGGCTGCTTTGCTTGGAAAGAGTTGGCTGGCTTGCTTGCTTGCTTGCTTGAAAAAGTGCTTCCTGTTCCCCCAAAAAAAGAGGTCCCTTCCTTGCAGGCTTCCTTAGAGAACATTTTCAGTACAGAATCAATATTGTTTTAAAAAATCACCAGAAAGAAACGGGAGAGGCATCTCATCACTATCCTTGCAGCTTCCCTCCTTTTCTCAGTGTAGAGCATATCTTCCATTTGAAGGACACTGAAACAAACTAGCTTTGGCAAATTTTATTTTTCCCTGGAGGATATTAATTTTGAAAATGCAAAATGCTTTTTTGTTTGGGAATTTCTTTGAAAACATACCTGACTTTTATATTAATTCTTCTTCCTCAGGCTGCATCACAAAGTCCTGTCCTTACCTCTTTCTTCAGGTTTTAGCCTTTGAGCTTGTAGCAACCCTGGGGTTGCCTTCCACTTCTGACTGTGCAACCTGTGACCCTGACACTCACAGCTCAGGAGCAGCCCCACTGCCTTCAGAGCCCAAAGGATACAGTTTTCGGTCAAGTGTGTCTACCTGAACATGCTTTCAAAATACAACATTTTTGCCTCTCAACGCAGTATCTCTTCACCATCCTTAAGTTTCTTTGGTGCTATGCACACAGCTGAGACGAAGAAGCACTCCTGGCAACACAAGGTAAGGACTTTCAGTGATTTTGCTGCCCAGGTTCTAAGGTTTTTTATCACCTTCTCATGTGCATAAAGCTTATATTCCTGCAGTAAAATTAACATCTCAGTTCAAAGCAAAACCCTTTTGACACCTATTTTCTATTTTTTCTACTGTCTTACAGTAGAGCATTACAAAGTACAGTTTAGCTGCGAGCTTCAAGCAAAACCCACACTAATCTACAAGGGCACACACTAGCCAGGCACAGAAAGCCACATCCTGCAGTACTGCAGCTGCTGCTGCGCTGCTTTAGAGCACCTTCTTCTATTTAGAGAATAAAAAGTGCAGTGTTTAAAGCTGTGAGAAACCAGCAACACACTAAAGGAGCTGGGCAACCTGAAGTTTTATGGGGTGTATGCAGAAGCATCTCTTTCACTCTGCAAGTTTGCAGTGTGTAAGCCACCCTCCTGTCCTCCTCAGAGGAACAGCCCTTTCTGAAGGAAAAGCTTCTCACTAGAAGCAGACACGTTCCTCTGGAGGACAGCATCCTACCATTAACAACATCCTTCCTGTCTTTCATGCTGCTGCTCCCACAGATTATTATCTCTATTTAGAGCCAAATTTGGCAGGTGAAGGAGTTATAAAACACACCCAAGAAAAAAGGAATTGCTTTGATCACTGACAAAACAAACACATTGAGCCTTTTTTCCTCCAGAGTCAATCCTCCGTCCCACAAAAAGGTACATTTCTGTGAATATTAGAAAAAAAACTATCTGTAAGTTTTACAGGAGGATAGTCAGATATTTATTCTATAGGATTTTTTCAGCCACCCATCACAAAGACTGCTTCCTGCCAAACCCTCGAGGATTAGCCTGTGGAAGTTCTGGTCTCATGATGTTCTCAGGCACCTTGCAGAGACTGAGCCACTTTTGCCAGGGAGCAATGAATGATTGCCCACTAAAACAGCATCTTCTCTTCCACTTTCCAGAAGCAAACACAACAGTCTTCAGCACAAGGGAGGAAACCCTTGCCAGCAAATCTGGGTAGTAGCAAACATGACTCATTGCTCAGGCTTACAAAAGACAAAACCACAGGCTGCTGGACACTGATTTATGTATGAAAATCCAGATTAATGCAACTGTATAGTGGAAAATTGGGCTTCCTTGATTTCTACAGAGGCATTAGTCATTTTCGGACAAGCTCCTCATGTGCAGGCAGCCCAGACAGCATTGCCCTTTTCTTCAGCTTCATCCTACCCTGACTCATTTCTGTAACCAGTTTCCCAGTGTTTTGCTACTTCCGACTGTCCTGGTCCTTCCTAGCACAAGCCCATTGTGCTCTGAGCTTCCATTCATTTTTTTGCAGATAGTGGCTTACTGGAATCCCATTCCTGTCTCGCAGCTACAAATTCTTCTTCATATTCCCCTGGTTCCGAGTTAAACACAGTTCTGTTTCCTATCATTTGGGTTGCTTTCAGTGGGCCAATGTTAAAGGGTTATGGCTAGCTTATCCAGGGCCTGGCCTTTTGATTGCCACTAGTTGTCACCTTCCAGTTGGTGCATCACACAGCCTGTCACTTACTATCACTACTAGACAGTCAGTGGAAACAGAACATGAGATTGCTTTTAAGAGATGTCTCTGTGAAAAATATGAAATCATTCCTCCTCAACCAGAGAACGGGTTTCTGCTTTGGGAAAGAGGAGGGGAGTTGTTGCAAATGTAGGAATTAAATTCTCATGTTGTTTGACATAAATCTTCTTAGTGATGATAAATGTGTATGACTAGCTGACCCACATTACAGCAACCTGTTCTAATTTTAACATAATTTTTCACAAAATTAATCATATTTTCTGGTTCATTTGTTAGAAGCTCTAATTACCAGGGGTTGTATTACGCAGAATGGGAAGATTTTCCTAGGTCACTAGTAATCTCTGCAAATAAGTGTCCTGAAAACTCTATACAATATCTTGATAGCTTTTGCATAAAACAAATTGGTATTAAAAACTGGAGATTAATGTTTGTGTAATGGCTAATGCAAATGATATCCCATCTTGCTCCCAGCTTCCAGGGCTTACCTATACAAAACATTCGCTATCACAGTGATTTTTTACCACAGACCAAGGCAGACTCCACAAGCCTAACTCTCTTGAACCCTGGACTGTGAGTCTTGTTCAGCATCACTATTTGATCCAAATTTGTCCTAAGAATAACTAAATACCACAATCATGGCTGAGACCTCAGTAGTTGCACCTCTTTGTCCTGAGTTATTGCACATCTCTCCTACTAGAGAAGATGCAGCAGAGCTATTCAGGTGAGAAAATCAAATACATTAGCTCTTGTGCTCGTTGAGGATCCCATTTCTATTCCATATGGGAGCACATGGTAAGCACTAATGTAAAATCCCAGAAAGTAGAAAATTCAGGGAAGTTTAGCTCAACACTCTGCCTGTGGTGGAAAATGAGCAAACTAACTTAATATGAATTATAGTTTTATCCCTGTGGTCATTTTTGAGCTTTGCTTAAGGAACAGCACATTCTTACTGTGTTTGAGGAAATCTGCTGTGGGCTGAGCGGGTTACTCTGAGCTTCTGTAGGAAGCAAAAGTACAAAGGCTCAAGTTCATGGAGGCAGAGTAGAAAAGAGTTTTTCCACCAGAGCTGAGGCACGGCAGCAGACTGAGCTCTCCCAGAGCCTGGACATGCTGGGCAAACTCACAGCAAGTCAGATCCATGGCAGCATGACACAACCACCTCTCCAAATGTGAGAAATTTGGCCAAGCAGAGACAAGCCCGGCCTTTGCCTCCATTTGACAGCACCCATTAAACACAAGTCTGGATGGTTAGAGTAGTGGTGGATTACATTATTATACATTGATATCTACATTGATATTTCAGGCGAACCACGAGATTTTCCTCAAAGCAACCCTGATGACTGATATGAGTTATGTAGCACACAAGGAAACCACAGATCAAATGGCAGAACGTCAATTTTGCTTAAAAAAACCCTAAAAGTACAACTAAGTATAAAGCCCCAGGGTGACTGGCATGCACACGGTTGTGTTTAAACGCATACACACACACACACACACACACACACACACACACACACACACACACACACACAACACACAGACACACACACAAACACACACACACACATCCTATCTTGTGGGGAAGCTGTCACAAACTTCACAGTTGAAAATCACATGGGTGGTTTTTGCAAATCACGCGCTCACTGCTCAGAACTGGTGCCTTGGGTGTGCTCCATTGTTTCTCATCCTTATGAAGAACTGCCACTCACAAAGGCAAAGGCACAAGTTTTGTTAAAAGTTTTTTGCCTTGCTTCCATCACTGTCTTACTCACTGTTTTGAAGGTCACTGTCTTTAAGAGATGAATAGATGAGATATCAAAGCTCCTTCCAGATAGTTCATGAGGGTTCTCATGAATCATCAAAGAACAAAATCATCCCTTTAACACAGAGTACATAAATGACCTTCATTATTTGTCTTCTTTGAGATAAGGCCAACCCTAAAGCAATCTTCCAGGTCATTATCATGCACTTCAGGAAGGCACAGTAAGTACCTTTTTCTCAAGTGGTTCTGTATAAAATATGACACATTGTTTTTCAGGGAGTTTTCCTAATAGCTTTTCCTATCAGGGTTGTCTAAGATGAAAAGTGAGGTGGAGCATCAGGTTCCGTCAGTCAGTAACCTGCTCCATAATGCATTTGTCCTACAGAAGACTGAACTAACTGACGTACTTTTTTTTTTTCCTTACTGCAAATTCTGTTTTTTTGCAGCCTGTGATTAGGCAAACTGCCTTGAGTGCTGTGTGCCACAGCTACTCCTTCATGTGAAATTCGTGGGAGCATCATACACAAAACTCAAATCAGCAATTTTCAGGAATCAAAACTTTCTGGTATTTTTCACTTCTACTTACCATTTATCCTTATCTCTTTGTCCGCATTCAGCGCAGTAATTTTTCCAAGACTCATTTTCATCTCAGTTACACTGCTCCTTGGCCCAGCAGCCAGTGTCACTGCCTGAACGACATGGCTGTTTAAAGACATATAAGGCACAGCTATAGGCAGAAGAGTGACAGTCCTCTCTCATTACAAGGCACATCTGCAGGAGAACAGGATAGGCTCCTCGAACTAGAAGCACGTCCCTTGGGAGAGGAGAAACAGTTGTGCTTTCTAGTCTATAAAACCATGGATAACTTTTATAAGAAGTGCGCATGAGTCTGAATGTAAGCTAATATAGACAGATAATAATCAAATAGCTATTAGGAAATTGCTTCCGCTGTAACTTCATTAGTTCTGTAAGGGCAGTCTCTAGGATCTGCCAGTGCAGTGAGTGCAGTTGTAGCAGGATTTATTGTGTTTGCTCTCTGGCTTGCATTTCCTGACAGACTTCATGCTCCTGAGTTCTGCTGGCCCTAGATTATGAAGCATAAAATCATGTTTGTTCTAGCCAAGCTCAGCCTTATTGAAGGCTGCTCCTCAGAAGCAGCACAAGAATGGCTCTGTGGATTTCTTGGGCACTGCATTTACATTGACCATTATATAGGCTACAAAGGAAAGAAACAAAATAAAGTCAAATAAGGACAGGAAACCCCTAATCAGTGTCTAGGAGATCACAGAGAAAATACATACACATACATCTATTTATTCCCATTATATTAACTGGCAGAATACACTGAGCAGAAGTGTTTTTCCTTTAATACTGTGGGAGGAAGTTGATATGAAGCAATCAGAAAAGAATTCTCAGTGACCTCCTGGGCTGTTGTATGCTGCAGACATTCCCAAAGCTGATGGAGACAGCATTATTAATTTTCATAAATTATTGAACCAAAACCAATTTTCAGCATCTAGAAATAAATATCACATTGGTAACTGTTGCATTATTCACCATACATGGGCTGATTGAAAATCTATTTGCCAAGTAGTGAATCAAATGTTTATTCATGGCAGTGAGGTGACAAGGACATACACAGACATAAACAGAGCCACAGGCTGTTTGCAGAGGCTCACATCCTAACAGGAGTACCACATATTTGTTATTTACTGCCAGCTTGCTTTGCAAGAGCCATTTACACTTTTAATGGTGACATCAAGTCTCAGAATTTTAGTATGTATTCTAAATACTCCAGTTCTGTGCACATGGCTGGGTGCCCAAGCCCAAAGTTTTAGCTCCTGTTCATACCGCTCTGTAGTTTATTTTAGGCCACAGGTTTAAAGAATATGAAGAGAAAGAATTCCTTTTCCTTGGTCAAAGGCTGTATACATTTTGGTAAGTCATTCTTGAGTTTATCAGGACAAGTGGTACAGCAGACAGGCTGCAGAGTAGAATTTACTTAGCCACATATGCAGAAAAGAGTGCCATATAGGTCAAGTCAAGTGGGAAAGATGTGAAAAAGGAGACAGCAGAGGGACACATATGTATTTTGAGAGAATTTTCAGAGTACATACATGCCATCAAGTTATTAATTTTGGTCAGATATTTCTTGAGATTTGTTTGCATAACTTTCATTAGTGCTTCCGTTCTTCAACATATTTTGCAAACAGGTTCACTTCCAATAGCATACTATCTATTACAACCTCACAGCATCTAGGTGTATTTTCACTGAGAAACTGTAAAAAATATTTCACCTGGAAACCTGAGTTTTTCACATTCAAACATTTTCACATAAAACCCAAGTTAATCTTTGAAATTGAAGTTTTTCCAAAAGAAAGTCCATATGGTTGCAGCAACAATAATTCTATCGAAAGCCCATAATTCAGTAGAACAGCAGTTTCAGCAGATATTTTCTAAAAAGTTTACTGGTAGCTTCCTCAAAACCTCATATAATTTAATACCAAGCTCAGAGCTTTGCTTGAAGTCAAACTATAACTACCATCCAATTGACATTATTTAAATGGCTTTGCAATACAAAACCCAGAAAAAAACTAATTTCTTTGTACTTTTAAACATTATCTTTTTACAGATATTCTGCATCAGTGATGCTTTATCTCTTCTTTATAGTATCGTCCATGCTTTGCTCTTACACTGGGTTACTTGCAATGTCAAAACTACCAAATTCAGAGACTTTAATTATGCTTTTGGACAGACATGGGAGGGGACAGAGACAAAAGAAATGCCACTTAAATTGTGGCTTACTTGAGCATAATAAAGACAGCAAATACACACTGGCACCAGTTTGGCTATATTCAGGACCTCAGAAATTGCTACTTCTCTACATATGGATCCAGAAAGAAGGAAAGACCCCAGACACATGATTAAGGTATTGGCCTCCCTATTAAACTGGAGGTTATCTTACACAACCTGCATTTTTCAATGCAATAAAAGTAATACTGAGAAAATACTAACAAGAGCTAAAACAACAAAACGCAAACTGTGGGGAGGGAAAAGGGCTTTCACACCATCCAGATCTTACATACACTCTGCAAGGAGAGTAAATACACCGCCTTGGCACAGACACACCTTTCTCTGCCTCTCCCCAGCCCTCACTTTTCCCTCACAGCCCTCAGCCTCCTTGTCTGGCCTCACGCTGCTCCCTCCCCTCCCAGCAGGGATGAAGGGCTACAGAACCCTCTCTGCTTGGACCTGACACAGGTGTATGTGGGGAAACATGCCCCATTGCCTCCCTCCTGCCGCCCCTTGCAGCAGCAGGTCCTCCAGCAATGCCACCAGCCCCAAAGGAAATCCACGTCTTAACAGAGCAGCCCTGATCCCAGAGCAGTATCTACAAACAGAATTTAATTTTTTTGTTTGATTATGAAATAAATGTTTCATAAATGTAGGGTAATGTGGATTGTCCATGTGGACAAAGCAGTTGACTAGTCCAATGCAGCTGCAGGACCATTGTCCACTTATGAACACTTGGATTGCCCTAATCAGAACCCATTTCGAAGTCATTAAATTTAAGACATTTTTCAGCAGAACTGTAACACTGTTTTACCATGGAAGCCACTCCTGACACTGGCAGACAAGTTCAAACACAGGCTGAATTGCTGCAGACACAGCAGGAAGGGGTGAGTCCCTTGGGGCCAAGAGCATAGGAGCATGCTCCTGGAATGACAGACACAATTACAGAAGAAAGGAAGTGGCTCATACATGCTTCAGCCATTTCTCTTTCCTCCTAATATTTAGGAAAGAAGGGGCCCCCACAGAGCCCAGAAAACTGGAAATTAAAACTCTGTTTCAGGAAATGGAAAAAAAATTTCTGGAACAGGAAAAGTCCTTGGTGACTGTCAAGAATTAGGCCTTTCAGAAAACCTTTCAGTAAGCCCCATTTATAATTTTTAAAGAAAGTTTGTGGCAATGAACAGCAAAGAGCAATGCTTTGAAGTCTGAAGTAGGATTGTGTTGGGAGAGAAAGTGACTACCTCACACCGAGGAAGAATCAAGGTGTGATTATGCAGCAACAGTACCTCTTCATTATCTTCAGTTGGAGGTGTTGCTTTTCAGCAGCACGAGTCACACCAGGAACTTCAGCTTGGCTTTCTGTCTGAGTTTGCTGCACTAGCTGTTTTCTTTCCTTTGGCTTGTAAACTGATGCTCTGAGTAGGCGTATTGGTTCAGAAGGCTGTAGCATAAAAGCTCAAAAGCAGCAAGAGCAGCAATCACAAGTGGCAGCTGCAGACTTTTTCCACAGACCCAGTCCAGGAGCATGATTAGCTATGACTGGTGGTACTTAAAATCCCTGAGGCCACAGGTACCAGTTTGGATCACTGGATCTCAGGTCTTTGGACCTTTGCATTGAATTGCCTATAACAGTGTAATAGCTTTGATTAAGCTTAAGGCTTGTTACTGATGCAGCTGCATGTGTATGTGCTATACAGATAATCTTCCCTTTCACTGTTTATTCCCCTTTCTAACTAGATCAAACTACATAAATATGAACTACACTGCTAAATAGGTGTAACTTTTCCTACTAGTATGGTTTCTGCTGATTCAACAAGAGCAGAAAAATTAATGCTAGCCACTTTTAAGAGCAGACCACCATCACTGCTGCTAATCAACACAAGGGCCCTTTGTGTTTCTAATGATCAATATTAACAACTCCCACTGACACTTGAATTTGGCTGTATTTTTTTCTGAGCTGATTCTATGATTTTATCTGCAGCCTTGAGCAAGTGCAGCCTGCCTACTGTACAAAACAGATCAGGAAAAATCAGAGTAATTGGCACATGAAGCCTTGAAGTTACCACTAAACTACCAATATCTTCAAATCACAAAGGATCAAACATACTCCTTGGCAATTTCTTCCAAAGGCAAATTCCCTTGCTGAAATAGAGTTATAATTTGAATTTTATTGCTAATATCTGGCATTGTGCTCCAGCCCTAGACTTCCATTATAATTCTATTTGCTAGATTTAGCAATACTGTAGTAGCTGATTTGTTAATTTTCTTCATTTATGGTCCAAGAACAAGTTGGTTTTTTGCTTGGGGTTAAAAAAAGACAGGTATGTCCATTTATCAGAAGCACTGACACAATTTCTTTTTGGCTGCTTTCCCTTCCCTCCAGGTGTTTTTATACTTCTATCTGGTCGAGTCACTCACCCATAAATCAGTTTCCATTAAACATTCAGCACATGGTTCATTCACATCAGCAGGGTCAACTGCAGCAATGAGCAATGGCCCAGTTGAGCCTTCCAAGAGTCCTCAGTGAGGAGATACTTATGGATTTGCTTTTCTGTACATGTCACAAAAACAGGCAAATGGTTGATAACAACAATAGACTAAACAGAAAACAGAAATAGAAGGATATTGCAGGAGCATTTACCCAGCAGCCAGAGGAAAGGAGAATTAATCTGCTGTTAGAAAGACTTCTGACCAGGTTGTTGTGAAGCAAAGTGATCACTCAGGGATGGACCCAGCAGCTATACAACTCACCCTGGTTTGGCATTCCATTCTTCAAACACGCCCCCATCCCAACCCTGGAGACAAGAGAAGCTCCTGGGTGCACTACCCTTCAACTGATTGCACTCCAGGATGGCATCACTTTTTGGCTCCATGCGAAAAATAGGCAAATCTTTACTGAACTCTCTGAGTAGGCACTTTCCACATCCCTATGACTTGACTACATGGACAAATATTCTTGTCAGATAACCCACTCTTGGACACTGAGTTCAATTAACAGCACAGAAAAGAGAATGTGGGTCTTTTCCCCTTATAGTCACAGCAGTAACTGCGCTGTACTAGAGCACAAAGGTTCACCATCTCATTGTGGCCCTGTTGAAGAAGGCAACAGCCACCAGGGGAGTGGCTATTCAGAGCCATGTCTCTCAGACACTATGCAAAGTGAGACTTGTTTAACAGGAAATATTTCAATTTAATTTCAAACTCTCTAATACTCAAACTTCATGCAACCATCAGCTAACCTGGCAAACATGGAAAGTCTCAGCTCTAAGGCAGCTGGAAAACTTGCCAAAACATCTCACCCTTCCGCTGGACTTGAACAATACGCATAACTCAGAAGTCCAGTTGTTAAGAAATTTGAAACAGATTTGAGAAAAAAAAAATCTGCAAAAAAAATGAAGAAAACAAAAATAGAAGAAATATGACAGCAGAGAAAACTGTGGCCCAATATTCTTGGGCTAAGCAAATGAGTTCCTGCTGCAGGTGAAACTAGCTTGCAGAATGCAACACATTTCCTTATCACAACCTTCACTGCCTGCATTTGGTCATGTGAAGGGAATATGTTTGCATGCCCAAGTGTTTTTATTTATTGAGATCCATTGTAGCCCAGCCATTATCTCCACTCTTTCCCAAGGCTGCAATATTGAAGCTCATCATCTGTCATGTTTATCTACTCCAACGGCCTTGAAGGACTATTAGGCAGGATCACTGCCCAAAGGGTTACTCCTAGAGTGGTGGGACAGAGGCCAGTTCTTCTGCCCCCTCACCTAATGCCTGCAGTGAGCAATGTCTCAGCTGAGGAGAGTGCAGCTTCTGAGGCACTGGGGAAACTGTACCACAGTGCCACTGTACCTCTGTGGCTGTCCAACATCTGAAATGGAAGCATCTCACTTCATATAGACTGAAGCAAAAAATTTCAAGTAAGTGCTCCAGGCAAACTTTTCTTTAATATCTATACTTATTGCTTTCCTGATTTATTAAAAGCCTCAGATTTCTGAAACTGAATATAAAACTATCCCCTCAATGACCACAGAGAAGCAAAATGCTGCTGCTACTCAATTTTAGGATGACTCAGTTTTTCATGTCTTCAACCCTTATTGGTTTTATTACTGCAGAACCTGATTTGACTGCTTTGGTTTCAAATGAGGACAAGACATACAGCAACAGAAGACATATTTTGTCTGCTCCCAAAATGTATGTACATAGACTTTAAGTAAATCTTCATTTAAGAAAGCCATAAAAGAGGATGCCATGATTCTTGGGCCAGTAAAACAACACAGATAATACAATTAGCTAGCTGGTCTGGAAAATTATAATGCTGGTGTGCTCTAATGAAATAAAGCAAGAGACCGTGCTTGCTCTGCTGGCTGAGTGGGCTGACTTCTGTTCCAGTTTGGTTTCTGTAAGCAGCTACTTCTTCAGGAGGCTGTCTTGTCCGAGCACTTGCATGCCAACAGCCAGGTGCTTTTCTGGTTCTGCTCTATCTTACAGGAATCCTGGAATCTGAGATTTAGAAAATAAATAACCACCTAAATCTGCTCATAGTTTCACAGGGTACAAATTTTCTGCAAAGGAGAGGGATGAAGCTTTACTAATTGCATAAATCCATATCCCAGTTGAGCAAAATCTTGGAACTAAGAGAGCATTTTTAAGAATGTTGTTAGCAATACAAAAGTCACAGAAGTGACTCCAACTGGCTGCGATAACAGCTGCATGTATATTATCCTTGTTCAAGTCACAGCATCATCTGTTTTTTTTCAATTACTTGAAATTACTTTTCCAAACCAATGGTTTTTTTCTCCTTTTTTGGTAATGTACATTATTTTACTTCTTTGAATATATATATATGCATATATATATATGCATATATATATATATATCTCCTGTATCAAGCAGAATTCAAGACACATGAGGAACAAGTTAAGTCTGGCATAGGAACAAAGGATATCTTTGAAAATTTTCCCTTGAAACACAAGTGGAGTAAAATATGTTTAATCTCCCGGTGATGCAAGCTCATAAGTGTTGCACCAGTTCAGGCTCAGGGTAGGTAAGCACTTGCACAAGTACCACTACTTACAATTAAACAGAAATTTAGCCATGCCACATGCTGATTGCACTCAGAGCTCTTGGAACTGCTTTAGAACAGAAAGCAAGTTTTGGGTTCCAAGGCAGTTTAGAGGAAATTAGAAGGAAGAGATAAAATTCCGTTGGTATGGGTGTCTCACGGCCATAAAGGAGCTGGGACTGCTGCATTAAAAGGTAATAAACAACTGTAGGGGATGAAAACTAGCATTACATTGCTTGGAGAAAAATAGATGCCTTCAATTCTTCTCTTTCAAACCTCTGTAGCAGGAGGACATCTACTTTCTGCTGACTAAAAGGTCTTGCAATGCACCTACATCTAATTTTTCCATGCATCAGATAAAAATGCGCATTCCACCTGTATTTTCATCTTACTTTCTATGGCCCCTAGCAATTTAGCACTGAAATATTTGTGTGTAGTTATTTCCAAATGTGATTTACGATTCTGACTATATTTATGAATAAATGGTGATTTGAATCTCTACAGTATAAGATGTAGTTATTCTTATTTCCCAGCTGTTGAGCTATAATAATGTGTTAATAGAATGTTAGCTATGTATATATATAGCAGCCTAACAGCTGGTGTAGTGGTAATAATGCCACCTGCAGCATTTCTTTATACTCTCTAATCTTCTCATTGCCCCAGGTAAATCTTAGACTTGCCATCCTTTCCATCTCAGAGCACAAACTCAGGTAGAGAAAAGAGGCTCAGCAATAGAAAAGTTGTTACCTTCAATTTAAATCACCATGAAGCCTCTAATTGTAGCCCAGGGAGGAGTCTTTTAAATAAACTCATATGTGTTGGAAGTAAACACTACAAATGCAAGGTGGAAGTAAATCACTAGTTTTCAAATTAGCACATATTTAAATTGGTTTCTACAAATAGTGCAGAAAGCATCATTAAAAATTATTGACCTGCCATGAGCAAAAAAATTAGATGTTTCTTCATCTGTTCTCTCTGATGCAACCTGCACAGTCTTTTTGTAATGCCCTAGGCACACTTCAGTAAATTTTTAAGCACCTATTTTTTTCACAAGACAGCAAACTGATACAGGCTCCAGGTGGTTATTTCAAAATGTACTAACTCAAGTCTAGCTTACCTCAATCAGAGATGGCAGCAGCAATCATGCTATATGCAAGCATGTCCACTTAAGCAAATCTGTGCTAAGACACAGAAGTGGAGGTTCAGTAGCAAGAAAACCTATTTTCCTTGTCCCTCTTAACAACATACCATCTGATTCCTTCCTGTCTATGGTGCCCAACAAAGCTGCTCTGTCAATCCTCTCGTCAGATGGACAGGGGAGAGAAAAGGCTTTTGGGTTGAGATAAGGACAGGGAGAGATCACTCACTGATTGATTTCTATTATAGGCAAAAAAAAAGACAAAATAGAGAGAATCAGTTTTTCACCAATCCTGTGCAGGGTAAAAATAATCTTTAAAAAAGAAACCATCCTCCCCTACCCCTCCCTTCTTTCTGGGCTCAACCTCACTCATAATTTTGTCTACCTCCTCCCCTGCAGAAGTGCAGGTGGATGAGGAAAAGGATTTGTGGTCAGTATATCACACACTGTCTCTGCAACTCCTTCCTCCTCATGGAGAGGACTCCTCACACTCTTCCCCTTCTCCAGCATGGAGTCCTTCCAATGGGAGACAGTTCTCCACAAACATCTTCAGTGTGGGTCCTTCTCACATGCTGCAGTTCTTCATAAACTGCTCCAGTGTGGGTCCCTCCCACGGGGCACTCCTTCAGGAAGCGACTACTCCAGCATGGGTCCCCCACAGGATCACAAGTCCTGACAGCAAACCGGCTCCAGAGTGATGTCCTCTCTTCATGGGACCACAGGTCCTGCCAGGAGCCTGATCCAGCATGGGCTTCCCATGAGGTCACAGCCTTCTTTGGGCATCCACCTGCTCTGGCTTGGGGTTCTCCACAGGCTGCACATATGATCCCTGTTCCGCTATGGAGCTTCATGGACTGCAGTGGCACAGCTGCTTCACCATGGTCTGCACCTCAGGGCACAGGGGAATCTCTTCTCCAGCACCAGCAGCACCTCCTCTCCTGCTTTCTTCACTGATGCTGGTGTCTGCAGTGCTGTTTCTCACATATTCTCACTCCTCTGGCTGCAGTTACTGTTGACCAGTAACATTTTCTCCCCTGTTTAAATACGTTGTTCCAGAGGCACTACCCACTGTCACTGGTGGGTTTGGCTTTGGTGAGCTGCAGGCCCATGTTGGATCCAGTTGGCACAGGCTCTGTCAGACATGGAGAATGGATTCTGAAATCTTCTCGCAGAACCCACCAACACGAACCTGCACCACCAAAACCTTGCCATGCAAGACTAATGCACAGTCTCACCTGAGAAAATATCCCATCCAAAGTTTCATGTCTTTTGCTTTCTCCCTTCCCTACAAAATATTGGTACCATAAAGATTAGTATACTTTAGCCATAGAAAACTACAATTTTGTAGTTTTCATAGAAACAGGACCACAAAAGAGTGTTTAATTACCAGACTGGAATACCAAACAGCACTGGGGTACTTCCACTACAGATTTACCTCATTGTAGTGACAGATCACATTGTTCTGATGTATTATATCTATGTGAGTGGAAATTATCACCACTAAGACCAACCCAAGTTCTGTAAAAATACCGAGCTGAAATGGATATTACACTTGAAATAAAACTCAAGGTCACACCATAAACACACAGTAGTGTGCCACATATACTGCACATTTGCTGCCCAAATACTGGTTTTCTCATGTTTATACATTCTGATTTAAATGCTACAGTAATGACATTTGTAGTCATAAAAATACTGAACAAGTTGAGTCTATTTTAATTACAATTACAGATTACATGTCTAACTCATGTCTTTCCTTTCACATCCTTTCATTCCAATGTTGAAATTATAGAGTGACGCATTTATGTTTGCATATACTATTCTCCTGACTCCATGTCTAGCCTAATAAATTCATTATCAAGACAAGTTGTACAAATGTTGTCTCTGCATCTCTTTCATTAAAGTTCATTATTTCCTTTTCTTCCTTACTTAACTTGTCCATGTTCACATTCAGCATTTTTGCTGTTTTTAATCACTAACAAAATGGTGAGCTGGACCAGTTCTGACAGCCTGGAGCAGCACTATTGCCCTACTCGTGCACCCTTCTTGAACAGAAAAATAAGGTCAACTGATAGTCCAGATTCAACATGTGACCAGCAACAGGGCAGGGTGGGGCTTCCTCAGCAAAAGAAATACGGAGAAAATTATCTAGTATGTGTAAATGCAAGTACACTTCAAATTTGTGAAATAACTTACAAGAGGAATCTCTCAGAAGTGAGGAAGGGGAAGAGGAAAAGGATATTTAAGCGTTACTAAGGCAAAAAAATAAAATAAAAAAAACACCAACAAAAAACACCAAACCAAACCAAAACAGAAAAACCCCAGAAAACAAACCAAACCAAAATAAAAATTAACTACCCCTGTGAGAGCAGATAATAATATACTGCCTACAATCTAAGTTTCAGCCCAAATAAGACTTCATATTTGCTTTGCCATAAATTAGGTTCAGCCACTTTCCTCACAGAAAGTTTGTGGATCATGCCTCAAGTCCACTTTCAGGAAAGACAGACCTACCTGTGTAAAGAGTAATTATAATGAAGCCAAAAGTAGATAAGGAAGTTGTAATACACTCCTGTAGTCTAATCACTTAACTGTGATACAGGCATCGGTATGGCAGCACTGCTGAATATAAAGTCAAAAACAGAAATAAAATTTGTCAAAAGTTTTTCTCAGTTTGTTGGTTTGGTTTGGGTTGGACTGGATTTTTTTTAAACAACGGGAAATGTTCCTCCTTCTTCAGAGAAAAAGTCCTCTGCAGGACTCCCTGGAAAGCCCAAGAAACTCAGCTCAAATTAAGTGTTGATCCTGTTGTGAGCAGAAAGCTGGGCTAGATAAACTTCCAGCCTGACAAATCCTATGATTTTTGTGAACTGCCTTTCTACAGCCTTGAATAGGCTCTAAAGTTACTTTCAAAAAAGCAGAAATATCTAGAATTCATTAGAAAATCAGCACTTTATAAAGTTGCAACTATGCCTGTAAAACTTCTGCTTCCCCATCTAGCAAACATATTGTTGTAATGCATGATGCTGCCTCACACTGTGCCACATCCACATCCACTTCTCTATCACCTTGGAAGAATGAACTGCCTTATTCCAAACTAGCTAAATGACCGGTATCATCCAACCCAGTTCAATTAAAGTACCACAAAGTCGCATGGTGATTAAAATTATATACTTCAGTAAAGTTTATTGTGCTGGTGGAGTATTTTTATAAATTTATAGCAGATCAAACAGCTTCAATTAGACACAAATGGGTGTGTGTGTACATGCATAATGCCAATTTAACTAAATACACAATTTTAAATATAACATTAAACATGGATTTATGTGCAAGGAATGCTTAGTCCCCTGGGATCCTAACATTGCCTTTTATTAACCTTTTAACTACATGAGGACTCTATTTTTATATACAAGTACTAATGTATGAATCTTTAAATACTACCAATATTTAGCTTTCTACAAAGTGTCTATAAATCACATCAAGTCAGGACAGCCCTGGGTAGACATGGCAGGTCACTGAAGTAAGCAACACAGACTTTAAAAATAATCCCCATTTATTTCAGAAACAATACATCACAGAAACACTTGTCCAGTGCCCCTACAGACTCCATAAATAGTTTGATAAACAATTAGTATTGTGCAACCAGCTCACAAAACCCACAGGTTTCAAAGTGCTTAGACGATAATAGAAGATTGAGGTTCCATTTTACAGCTGGAATGGCTGAAAGAGAAAACAGAGGTGGCTTGTTTGAAGTCCTATTGAAAATCAGTGCCATGAATGAGGAAAAAGGCCTGAGAGTCCTGACTCTCAAACCTGTCTTAAGTCACACATTACTTGACAGTGACTAAATTTATAAACTAAAACTGAGAGCAAAAAATGACTTGGTTCTTTCAGCTCAAATAAGGAAAAAAGATTTCTCATGGATGTGAGACATGGTCATTACTGCAGCAACCTGTAGATCAGTAGGGCCGGATATCCCAAAATCACTCATGGAAAGAGATCAAGAGGCCCTTAATAAAAGACAGATGGCTAGAAAGAAGACAGTGGCATGGAGAAAGCTAGACCTCAGGGTCCACACCAAAACTGAACTTCTGGGATAGCAGTTTTCCGGGGAAACTTCCAAAATGCCAAGAGGCATTTCTGAGTTGCAGGAGTTTCTGTAGAGATTCCTGCACTAGCAAACACTTCCCACATGCTGTAGCATGGGAAGCCCATCGGCGAGGAGGCTTCCAAGCCACTTCACTATCAGAAGACCCGGCAGGGTTATGGTAAGCAGGGGCTGTTGGAGAACACTTGCTCTACAGCCAAACTGGAGGACTTGCACAGAGCTACACTTCTATTCAGGGCCTTAATTTCTGCAATATGGCTATTCTTATGGTTACTGCTCAACTTTGCATATTCTGCTCTTCAACACAGCACCACATTACTCAGCACTATCTAGAAATAGCACTTGTTAGTCACTATGTGTGGACATACTGTCTCAAGAGGACGGGGATTTCACAGAAGGGTATTTCCATGGGCAGAGATAAAATGAAGATCGACCCCTTTTTCATGGATATCTACCCTAAGGGCTGCAGAGACTGCCCTTAGGACACACTCGCACAAGTCTGTTTCAACCAACTGTCACTGGTTTCATAGTATAGCACAGCACCTGAGCACATGCTTCGTGAAAGGAAAAGCAATGAACAGGTGACCTGGGAGAAGAGAACAGTGTTCAGACAATGCAGTACATAGGGATCTTCTTTCCCTTCTATCATCCAGTCATATTCACATTGCAAAGATATGTGCAGCTCCCACAGAAGGGAAGTTTGAAACTTCAGGTGAGGTCACATGGCTCATTTGGTGTCATGACAATCTCTTGGTTTTTGAGAGATGGGCACTTGCAGTTTTCCTGAGGTAGCAGACAGAGAGGTTTTTGTTTCATTCCTTTAAGAAAAGCAAAAGTGAAAGAAAAGAGAACAGGCAGACAGACATTTTGAAATTTCTTATGAAAGACACAAACACAATTGAATTAAAACATGTTTTTGAAATACTCCATTGGGACAAACAACACCACAGCTTCCAAAAGCAAACTCCACCTCTCAGAATTACCCTGAAAAGCAATAGAGATGTATTATGCCAAGTTACAAAAAAAATCAGAGAGGCATAACTTTTCATAGCTAAACAGGCAGGCACCAGGCTCTCCAAGGGCTTGAACTTCATACAGAGCGGATGATTTGCTTGCTGACATCCTGCAGCAGTTGAGGCAGAAAAACTGTAGGTGCTGTGCTATAGCAGCACATAGCAAGGACAGCAGAGAGCACAGTGCTGCTACAGCAAGGCATTTGTAGAACTTAAGTGCAGAAAGCGTTTGTCAGAGGACAAATGTACCCACTCCTTCTGTTGTTCTGCCACTTTTTCTGCCAAGCATTTTGCCAGGACAGGGTCTACTTTGGCGTCAATCTTGTTGGCAAACCAGTGCCCATAATTCAGAAGCCATCTTAATTCTCCAGCCCCATAGATGCAGACACTGCGAAGGTGAGTGCCAGTGCATGGAGGATACAAATAATCTTCAAGATAATTCCATTTCACCAGACGAGTTTTGCTTTGTAAGTCTGTTATATCCTGGGATGACCTTGGAATTTCCCCAGGGACGCCAGGAACACGTACAAGAGTGGCCCAGAAATGTTCATCTGGAGAGTATGTGTCCCTTGACCACTCAAAAAAATCTTTAGCAAGTGAGCTTTCAAGGGTATACTGAATAAATTCTCTGCTTAAAGCAAAGTAGGCACTGCCTACAAATACTTCAATATTATGAGGTGGTGGATTCTTGGAAATGTCCGTTTTTACAGGCATCTGCATGTATTCATAAGGCACTTTCATAAGTTCATGGTGATAAGTAAATCGCTCTCTTTTGCTACTGCTTGGCTTTGCAGTTTCCAGCATGTTTGCTCCACCAAGTCTCTTCAGTTCAGCGACCAGCTCGAAATTTGACCTCAAAGGGAAATCTTGGCCACACAAATTGATAGCGTACTTCCAAGGAACTTGAGAGTCCATCAAATCAGACAGACAATTCAAATCTGCTTGCAGACGTGAAATATGTGCATACTCCACTGTCTCCAATTTTGATGCAATGAAAATATTTGGGAAACATTTAGCCAGATTGTTCAAAGCAGATTTGAAACTTTTTGGTGCTTTTTGGTCATAATGGATGCAGTAAATATTTTGATGACTGTACAGTGAATGTATGAGCCTTTCTACCATTACTGCATCTTTGTGAACAACCAAAGAGTAGGCGATTGGAAAACCCTCCTCCTCTGGAGAAACAGGTTTTAGGTGGTATTTCCTAAGTGAATGATACACCTGGCAATTACTTGTCATTGCTACAACATCTTCATCAGCTAAATCAACTATTTGTTTTCTTCTTATCTCTAAACTCTTGCCAATTTCATGAGGATCTTGCTCATAGATAGATGAACAATTAATTTCATACTGGAACTCATTCCTAGGGTATGAATATCTGTTTCTGACATAAGAAGAAGTGCTCAAGAAGCTCTCAACCAAGTAAATGCCCTCAGAAGGATAAAAGTGTCTTTCAACATGGAGGATCTTCAGCAGTGCAATCAACCACCCAGTAACACAAAGGATCAGGATCTTCCTTCGTGCAGGGCATGTGCAGGGCCACTTTCGTCTGTTCATTCTGCAAGAAAAAAGTGACATGGTACTAATTTAAATCAGAAATAACTAGTCAGAGACAATTCCAGCTTCTAAGAAAGACATGCACACACCAATCTGCTTACAGCATAAACATCACAGGACAGGGCAGTGGTTTCTTCTCAACCATAATTTTAAAATTTCATTCCCCTGAATTAGCTGACTGACAGCAATAAACCAGAAAACCAGCTCAGATTTCAGATGATTTCCAGATAAACAGGAGTGTTGGAACAAGGCTTCCACTGTTACTTTTCCAAACCTTTTTAAAATTTCTAATGAGTCACAAATGCAAGTACAGCAACCCCTGGATTTGCAGAAACATTACTGTCCTCTATGTGAGTAGGAAGGATTGTTCATTTTCCTGAACAACTACAATGGGTTCAATGGGAGCAGCACTGGGATCTATTGTGAATTTGCAAAGGTTATGTGCTTAATGGTAGCTATTAGTATTTTAAAAAAAAAAAAAGAAGAAGAAAGAGGTGGATGAAGACACAGTGCTTTCCTCCACTGGGACCGTGCACTGGCATGAATACACAGTGAATGTAACCTTTTGAAGGCAGAAGGGGTAGTAGAGAGCAATACCACATCAATCATGCTCTCTGCCATGTGACACAACCTTGGATGTGACTGCAAAAACGCATGGCCCCCTTTTGTGCAGCAGGTTGTTTAATAACATTTCTGTGTAGCAGGTTAGTGGAGGTATTCTAATGCAAAATAAAAAAAAGCAAAATACAGAGATCCTCTCTCAATATAGCTTTGCTTTACCGGCTGAGCGAAAGCAACATTGTTACTATCCCTGAATTAATATCAGACCAGAACTATATACAAGTCCAGCATTAAACTAAGCTTCACTTTGTCTTGTAATTAAACATCTCCCAGTATTTTACTTTGAATAGAAGCTCTTCCGTAATACTCCAGAGTCAGTAAAATAGTGAGGCCAGCACAACTGGCTCAGATGCCTGCAGATCCCACATATGCATGTAAAATCAAATACTGAGGTGTGCATGCAAGCATACTGCAAGACTAACTTGGGCATCTTTAGCGTTTGCATAAATCTCAGGTCTTGCAAGCTACAGCTACATTTAAATAGCAGACTGTCAAGACACAGCTGCTTCATTAGCCTGTTCTTCCTGACTTTGCTTTTCCCTGCGTATCTTTGTCCTTGGTATTTCTCTTCTGGGGCAACAGAAAGGAGAAGGAAATGTCTTCTCCTTGTTTCACCTAGGGGTGCCAGGTAAAGACCAGGGTAAGCCAGCATATATGTATTTTGTAGAAACCAAAGCTCAGCATCTCTCTGCAGGTTTTACAAACAGTCTCCAGGTATGCTGATAAAGAAAGAGAAAAACCAGATCTATCTCACAGAATCATAGAATGGTTTGAGTTGGAAGGGACCTTAAAGATCATCTTGTTCCAAACCCCCTGTCATGGGCAGGGGACATTGCACTAGGCCTTCAACGCTTCCAGGGATGGGGAATCTACAGCTTCTCTGGGCAACCCGTTCAGTGCCTCATCACCCTCACAGTGAAGCGAGGTGTTCATATCATCATGAAGCCAAGAATCCCACTTTTCCCCTTAGCCAGCAGGGGCTTTCCTTCACCTCTTCTCCAAATTAATCCCAGCCTAACATCTGATCTGGGTCCCCTCTTTACCAACCTTCATCTGTGGGTGTTCCTGTTGAGAAGTCACTCTCAAAAGCTGCTCCTAACCAACGGCAAGTCTTCAGGGGAACACAGCTGAGCTGCCCCTGTTTTAACTTCGGAGGCAGAAGAGCTGTGTGGCGTGATCTTTCTGTGAAGCCCAGACCGTGCCTCAGCCCAGTGACCTTGCTGGCCACCAGGGACAACACCTATCACTCCCGGCTGAACAGGGATTGCCTAATCCAAAGAGCAAATATTCTCCTACTCTCTCCTTCAAAAAGGTGAGTCTGGACAAAATAAAAGGAGAGGGCAAAACCCTCATCCTCCACTGCCTCCAAACCTCTCCGTCTATGACCTGCTTCCACCCAGTGCCAACATTCTGTTGCTATGAAACCAAACAAAGCCATGGAATCTTAGAATGTCCTGAGCTGGAGGGGACCCACAAGGATCATGGAGTCCAATTCCTGGCCCTGCACAGGACCCCAAGAGTCACACCATGTGCCTGAGAGTGCTGTTCAAAAGCTTCTTGAGCTCTGTCAGGCTTGGTGCTGTGCCCACTGCCCTTGGGAGCCTGTTCAGTGCCCAAACACCCTCTGGGTGAAAAACCTTCTCCTGATACCCAACCTGAACCTCTCCTAGACACAATTTCAGGCCATTCCCTCAGGTCCTGTCACTGGTCACCACAGAGAAGAGATCAGTGTCTGCCCCTCCTCTTCCCCTCACAGGAAATGTGCAGGCCGTGATGAGGCCTCCCCTCAGCCTCCTCCTCTCCAGGCTGGACAGACCAAGTACCCTCAGCCGCTCCTCATGTGGCTTCCCCTCCAGGCCCTTCGCTGTCTTTGTTGTCCTCCTTTGGACAGTCTCTAAGAGCTCAATATCTTCCTTATGCTGTGGGGCCCAAAACTGCCCACAATGTCCAAGGTGAGGCTGCCCCAGTGCAGAGCAGAGCAGGACAATCCCCTCCCTTGACTGGCTGGTGATGCTTTGCCTGATGCCCCCCAGGACATGGTTGGCCCTCCTGGCCGCCAAGACACAGCTGACTCTCATTCAACTGGTCATCAACCAGGACCCCCAGGGCCCTTTCCACAGGGCTGCTCTCCCAGCCCTTGGTATCCCAGTCTGTATGTACATCCAGGGTTGCCCTGTCCCACATGAAGAATCCAGCACTTGTCTCTGTTAAACTTCATATGGGTGGCAATTGCTCAGCCCTCTAATTTGTCTTGGTCACTCTGTGGGCCCTCTCTGTCTTCAACAGCTCCTCCCAAATTTGTGTCACAGTTTACTTAGTATCCCTTCCAGTCCTGTATCCTGGTTGTTTATGAACCATTGAAGAGCACTCCTTTGGGGAACCCCACTAGCAACAGGTCACCAGCCTGATGTCACCCCATTTTCTGTTACCCTTTGTGCCCTTTGTGCCATCAGCCAACTGCTCACCACCACATTATGTGTTTATCCAGCTGTGCTGGACATTTTGTCCAGAAGGATCCTGTGAGAGACAGTATTGGAAGCTTTGCTGAAATCCAGAAAGATCAAACAGGTGGATTACCTTGTAAAGAAAAAACCAAATTTTTGAAGGAGGACCTTCCCCTCAGGAAGCCGTGCTGGCTGTGACCAACAACTTTGTTGTCTTTCACGTGTTTTTTAATAACTCCCAGAATAATCTTCTCCCTAATTTAACCAGGCACAGAAGTGAGGTTGACAGGCCTGTAGTTATCAGGGTCATCCTTATACCTACCCAGAGCACCTATGTTGGGTAGCACCGACCAGATGCTCACTCCAGTTATCTTGTCCATTAAATTTTTTACCTCAGGTGGTGCCATACTATACAGAGAATCAAAGTTCCATTTTTTGCACAATGCTTTTATATTATTGTTTTATATTATGATGGTGGCATTGCCATCTGGCCTTCTTTTTAAAAATGTTTGTCTTGTGTTTTCTGCATGCAAGAAGACTTGTGAGACATGTTTGCATAGACCAGGACTTGAAAAGGGCAGGAGCTCTGGGTCTTCTGGCATAAGACTTCTGTCTAGATCCTCACCAGGTTTTATAGCTCTTTCATGAACCCTGGTTCCCAGGGAAATCCTCCTCTCCTGCCTCTGTATCACACTATTGCTAAACCTCCCAGATTTTACCCTCTCCAAGTTGGCCAAGAACAAACACATGCACTTGTATCAGTCTGATTAACAGATCCATTATCAATTTGTTACATAAAAAAATCTGCATTTCCCTTGTCAGTAGCACTGTATGTAATGCAAGACACACACACAAAAAAATTATAAAAATCTAGGAAGTGTGTCTCCCTTCACAACTGCTGCTCACATTCAGAGAAGATGGATGAAAGCAAAGCATCCATCCCTCAGGCACCAACTACAGCTGTTAGCCTCTCAGTGACCATGCCCTCAACTGCAAAGATGCTGTGTCAAAGGTTTATTAATTCATAAAGCCATGCACACCGCTCAGGATTCGACTGCAAAATGAACATGGGTGAAGTTGTTGGGAAGAGGAGGAAATCCTGTTCAGGCTTCAGATGGGAGCACAGTGTGGTAACTGGGAAGTGGTCCAGCCAGAAGCTTCCAGTCATGAACTGCAGGCATTAAGTGCAAGTCTTCTGACTGACAGCAAGGCTCTAGTGTGCCTTTTGTGATACTGAAGTTTAAAAGGGTTAAGCAAGGGTCAGGTGTGCTGTTAACATCAGATGAAATCTGGTTGGAAAACCCTGCATATCCTATTCTACAAGCCATGTGAACAACTGAACGATTTTGCATTTCACTGGCACTCCCAAAAAACATGTGCACTGCCTCAAGTCAATGTGTTTCTTTCAAACTCCATAGAAACATTTTCTGCTTCAGGATTTTTTGTTTAAACTGAACTGAAATAAATACTAAAAGAAATTCAGTTTTGAATAAGAACAAAGTGAGATGGCAACAATCCACACTTTGGCTTGTTCTACAGGTTAGGCGGTTTTTGTCAAAATTAAGATGGATTTGAGCAATGTTTCCTGCTTCATTTGCAATTTTTCATAATTGAAAAAATGTTCTTTTCTGTAAAAAATTGCAGAAGTGGCAATCTGGGCCTCCAAGGCAGACCCTAAGAGGGAGTGATGATCTGCCTGCCCAAAAAACTGGTCTGCAGTTTCACCTGAATACTGTGGAATTTTTGTTGCATTGTGACCTAAACATACTGGCTAAGGCCACTGTGCATTATCACAGAGGTATTAAAGTTATTGCAATATTGAAGCTTATGACTCCCATATTATTTAATTCGTATTACTAATAGTTTCATAACATCAAATATCTAAGATGCTGTGGAAACAATACCAATAACTGTATGCTAGATTTAAATTGGTTTTGAGAGTGCCCAGCTGAAGTTTTACTGTATTTACCAAATTGCTTAAAAGAGAACCTTATAAACTATTGCATCTTCTCAGTGTTATGCAGACAAAGAAATTGGTGCAGGTCAGCTGGTGAACTACATATCTGGGGAACATATGACACCTTGTACCAGCCCAGCATCTCTCCCCCAGGGGGACATAGACCACACATACACAAAGAGGAATGGAGAGTAGTCATGTCCACCTCCCTGAAAGTCCACAGCCCTTGAAAATAAAAGTAGGAGCTGCTGATGTTGTTCATTGGAGGAAGCAGAGAATAGTCAGATATTAGCCAGCTGAAATGACACACTGAAGTTGTGGTAGTCCAAATTTCTGCTCTGAAGAGACTCCTGTGAGCACATAAATCAATTTATTAGGAATGACGTTTAAAAAAAATCCTTCAGAGTAAAATCAAGTTTAATGTATCTCGCCTAGTGAGAAACCATATAACCAATTTTGTATATGTGTACAACCATCACACATTATTTCATAGAATCACAGAACTACAGAAATACTTGGGTTGAAGTATTGACCTTCAGAGGTCATCTAGTCCAACTCTCCTACCATGGGCAGGGGCATTTCCACTATAATAGCCTGAGGTTGTCCCACAACATCTACACATATTTTGTGTCAGGGAGAAGACCCAGAGCAGTTAAACTACCCAGACTACTTCTGGATTTGGACTTGAAAGAAACCAGCAGAGAACCTGTTCTGTATCTTGATCATTCTACCACATACACCTCACCCAGACTAACCACCCGAAGTCCCTCTGCAGCTGGTAGAAAGATACAAGGAACTGCAAAGGATCATCAGTTTGTCAAAACACAGTCTGAGAGATGTGCTGGATGAAGCGCCCCTGGGAAAGTCATGTCCCCAGCAAACAGGAGCCAGGAAAAGAGCCCAGCTTTTGTACCATGACTGCGAGATCTGCCAGCTTTGTTGTATTCCAATGTGAAGTATTCTGGGGATAGCAGCATTGCACCCAATCCTAATACTCTGCCTGGAACACCCTAACATTTCCTCCATCCCAGAGTGGCACTCAGAAGCAACAGAGAAAAGCCAGCCTAGAAGCTGCTCTGGCCAGCACAAGTCTGAGTCAGCCTGGAGAATCAAGCTCCTGCTCTGTCTAACCTCGAATCCACTACAGCAGCTTCAGTCCTCTTTGAAGAGGGCCCTCTGCAGAGGGTTAAGGAGGCATTTGAGCAACTCAGAGGAATGCACAGATTTCTTTCCTCAGCACAGCAAAAATGGCAGGCCTTGGGTTCACACTGCCTCTCTCAAGGCGTGTTCTGCTTTACTAAGACCCTAATGATTTCCATAAGGAGAGCCCTGGTTTCTGAGCAAGACCAGGACTTTTACTGCAGCTCCTCACACTACAATTTCTGCTATTTCCATAAACTCAGTGTACCCAGAGTAACAGCAACTCCCAGTCCATGCAACTTAGTGATGGCAATGTCATTCTTGCACAGAAGTCTACAGCTCCCTTATTCCTGAGCAGGAACAAATTACCAACTCACATTCCTCTTGCTCGGCATGGCAAGTCTCACCTGCTGTCCGCACAGTACAGAGGTGTTCCTAGTTTGTCTGTATTCACAGCACACTGATTTATTACCTGCTTGGCAACTACTTTGTTCAAGACAACAAGGAAATTTCAATTCCCTGGCTCTTCATTTCCTTTCCTCATTGTGTCTTTTCTGATATAGCTTGTGCTCCACTAAATTCTAGTGCTTCAGTAATTAAACATAGAACCTTCTAGGTGGATCTACAATGCCCACAAGCTCCCTGGAAGGTGCCCACAGGGTGAAGCCATTATGAACCATTCAAGTTCATCACAGGAAGCCTGGTGGAGCCAAGAAGTATCTGATGTATCCCCAGGCAGATGTGGTAGTTTTAAATTTTAGGCTTTGGCTGGGTTTGTTGTTTTTTAGGCCTTCCTGGGAAACGAGTCAGGTGACATACATTGACAAATCAGAGGTATTCCCTACTATCTTACATCACATGGGATACAAGGGTGAGGGAGGAAGAGCTGGCACACTGTCTTTGGATGCTTCCTTCAGTCAGGCTCTTTAATGCAGTCTCTTCTCCTGTGGCCAGGTCAGTCTCTCNGGCCTGTGTAGGTCCTGGGAAGTTCTGCACTGTGTTGCTTTGTTTTGGTTTTGCCCAGGGTCAAACTTCCACAAGGATAAAACTCCTGCTTTGAAGGTTTGGTTTTGTCCAGGAAGAATGGAGGAATCTCTGCTCAGAGAAAGCTCACACCATGCAGGAAGCAACAGGCTCAACAGCAGGCATGCAGGCAGGGCTACCTGAGGAAGGCTGTAACCTGTCTGCCTGCAACAAGCAAACCATCACAGCTTTCCTGAGGAACACAAGCTATGTATCAGCCCACGTCCACTGGCCTCTCTGCTCTGCCTTCTGCCTTCTTCCCGAAGGATCTGCTCAGTAGGTAAGCGAAAGCCTAATCTCAACCACCAGCTACACGGAGATACAGAAGAACAAAAGTCATGGTCTCTCCTATTGAATTTATACTACTTCTTTTCTACTTTATCATTACCCATCAAAGTGGTCTCTGACTCTCTAGAGATGCCACAAACAGCTTTTCAGCATCATGCCAGATGGGAACCATCTCTTTGTCTGTTGTCACATTGGTTTGGGATTGGTTAACCCAGGGAATGGAGTGGCAAGACACTCTGGCTGCTATTCTGGATAGAATAGGGATTCTTGGTTAGTTCTGGCTGTAAGCAGGCAGTGTTCTCTCCTCGGTGGTTCTGAAATACATAGTACTCACTGGGAATGCTGTTGTGAGGAAACTGGCTTCTGTGCTTGCCACAGAGCAAGATTTAAGAGAAAAGGTCAAGTCTGAATGCAAGTCTGCAGAAACAGGGAGAGTGGATGCAGGGGAGCTGGAGTGCTCTTACCCCACCACGTGATCCTCTCTCGCATGCAGAAGCCATTCTGCCTATGTACAGCATGAACCAAGCTCCTTACTTTCACCTATGTTAAAAAAATAAAAAGGGAAGGGTGTTGCGAAGAGCAGATGCAGCAGAACAGAGGCTGCGAAATTATGAAAGAAGAGAATGGAGAGGGGAACCCATGAGGGTAAGTGCTTTCATGTAGGTAGCATTAACAACAGCAGCAAAACCCAAACAGAGCAGCAGAACAGGTGCTTTCTCCAACTGGTTACTCCCTCATCGCTCAAAGATATCTGAGGCAAAGCCAGTGTCTACACCTTTCCTTGGAAACCAGGTCACAATTGCATTTCAGCAACCATTACTACATAAGAGCAGGAACCATGGGAACAATTGCCTCTCCTCCAGGCAAAAACAGTTTGGGAAAGTTCTCCCTGATAAAATATCTGTTTGCTTAATACACACCTGCTCACACAGCAATGCAAACTTGATTGTTCGCATGACCAGCTCTGTGGAAACTTGTAGTTAGCTACTTCTGTTTTTCCCTCTGGCCTATACAAATCAAGTCTGGGTCTTGATGGGTCTCTTGAGAAAGGTAGAGGGACAATGTTCATGGGAAGCTGGGGAAGGGAAAAAGTAATCATGTGCTTTTCTAAGCATTTTATTTTATTTTTTTAGTAAGCTGCCTGACCGAATTAAAATTTTAACACTATTTGATTATTCAATGCTGCTAGCTAGAAAAGTTAATTTATTAATGTGCTAGTTTTTCCTGCTGTTAGCTGATTACTTCCATCACAAAATTATCTATTGACAGGGATTACAGGATTTCTGTAGGAGTACTTTTTATTGACATTAAATCTAGATCAGTTGATTCTACCAAGTTTGTCTGGTTCTCCACCCACTTCGCCTGCACTGGAGCCTCAGCCTATCTCTCTGTAATATAGTGACACTCACTACTAACCTTGTTCCACATGGCTCATCTCCTTGTTTCAGCTTGCCTGCCTGATGTAATACTTTGATGTTCTCTAAATGATGCACAACTAAAGAACTAAATAACTACTATTGCTTACATACTTAATTGCAAGACATGGAAAAACATCATTACTTTTAGACCCAACACTAAATAAATGATAAGTCTGCCAACTTTAAGACTCTGAAGACTTAAAACAACAGTGTCCCAAGGGAAAACAGTAAGAAAAATCTACAGTTTATGACAGCCTGATTTGTGCTTGTGGAAGAGGAAAGACAGGCTCTTGCCACATACATGGGAAACAGAGGTTCAGCAGAGATTTGGCAATTATTACACATGTCAGAGTCATACCACACATGACTTTGTCCCAGTGCTAAACATGAGGACTCTTCATTGCACAGGATTTGCAGATCTGTGTTTCCTAACAGAACCTGCTGTGCAGATAGTAAGTTGCTTTGCTTGCCTGTCTGCTACGCAGTCCCAACTCTCTGGATATTCTTTAGAAAAGGCTGGATGCTCTTTTGAAATTGCCTCCAGCAGCAATTCCCATAATGTCAGTAAAAGATCTTACATTAATTCCTGCATGTCCATGTCCCAGTGATATGTTGAGGTAAAGAAAGTCTGTGTCTCTGCTCTTTAGCCAGGGTCATGCAAGAAGACAACAGCACAAGAGATGTAAACTTGGTCCCTCGGTATCCCCAACTAATCTGACCTGTTTTACAATAACTTTCGATGGAAGCTGTTCTGGTGGAGGCCTCAAAAGTTTCTCAGCAATTCCCTTGGTACATCCCATACTACTCTGTCCTGCCAGTCTGAGGATTTGCAGCCCTCTTAAAGCAAGAAAGTGTTAAGAAAGCCCAGAGATAGTCAGCACTGAAAATTTCCAAGCCTGATTGCTCACACATTAAGTATTTAAATGCTCTTGACTTTGTGAAGTGGGAGTATCCATTCTTGCCAAGGATTTAGTGTACTATAAAGCCAGGAGCTAAGACAAAAACAAACCAAACCAAAACAACAACAACAACAAAATTAAAAACCACATGCCTCACCAAACAGTTTATTCCCTTCTAATTTGGGACAATCTAGAGTTTAGCAGCTTTGTTCTGACTCATATGGGAGTTTAAAGCAATACTACTACAGTGACAAGAGGGTTAACTTTTACTCCTAAGCTATTGCATAACATAAAAATAAGACCCAAAGAGCCAGAACCTGTATTCATTGGCAAGGAGAAGCACTGTAAAAGAGGGTGGAATTTTCCTGTTAGACAGGAAGGCAGGAGAAACTGCATCACACTGCAAAAAAGCTCCCATTAAGAGCTCAAAATATTTCTCCCCTTCCTTCACCCCTCCATCAAGCTGCCTGCAGACACTCTGCAAACCCCTGCTGTAAAACAGCCTCTTTGAGTCAACTCCCCCCACCACAGTCACAGCTTGTCACATCAGCACGACCATTGCAAGGAGAGCTGCAGACCTACCTCCTGGAATTTGCTGTGGTCTCTTCCCCTTGCAGAGCTCTCTAGGTTGCTCTGTCCCAGGACACCAACACAGGCACATCCAGCTTGGTGGGTGAGCAAAGTTCCGGCGTCTGCTCCATCCTGCCACTGCCCACAGCCTTCACCATCGTCAGTGCTTCAAGCGTGTGTGAAGCCGGATGTACAGAAGAAGGAGGGATGACATTGTGTCTTACACAAATTACAAAAGAAAATTGTAAAATGTTAGCTGAAAAATAGTAAGCATGGAGGCTTTGCATGACAAGATGTGCAAAGCATTATCTGTATAAGAAACTAATGGGTTGACCTTGGCTGGATGCCAGCTACCCAGAAATGCTGCTCTATCACACACCTCTGAAATTGGACAGGGGAGAGAAAATATAACAAAGGGCTCATGGGTTGAGATATGGACTGGGAGAGGCTCTTCGTGCCCTTGACAACAACTGCCTCAGGACAGGTTACTTCAAGGATCCAAAGGGCTATCAATGGGCTTTTGCTGTAGGTATTGTGAACACAGTGAAGGTCAAAAAATTTTCTATCCTGCGTAGCCTCTCAGAATATTCCTTCGTTGTGGGATTGCTACAAGTTGAAGACCAGTAAGTAACAATTGCTACCAGAACAGTGCACCAGCAGCAATCATACCAATCAAGACTACAAAATTCCCATTCATAAGCTCGACTGGAGAGCCAAGGAATGCTCAGCAGGACTGGCCAACTCTTTAACAGCTCTATATGGCCAGTATGAAAATCTAATGAAGAGTGGAGATTGACAGTAGACTATTGTGGCCTGAATGAAGTCATTCTGCCTCCAAGTTCTGCTATGCCAGACATGGGGGAAACTTCTAGCAGCTTCTCACAGAACCCACCTCAGTATCCTCCCCACTACCAAAACCAGGCTACACAAACCCAATAGGAGTGACATGTTTTTGTTTACTCACACAGCATTTCTAAGCACCAAGAAGGTAGGAAGAAAAGAACACCATAAAAAGAACAGATCACATCAAAGCAACCTAATTTCCTTCTACAGCACTCTAAAGAGCCCTTGGGGAGAGGCAGGAATGCACTGGGATGTGAGGAGTCTCTGTCAAAAGCCTCACCAGCAAGATATGCATGGTACTTCAGGTACCAAGACTTCAGGTCTTGGAGGCCTTGCCCCCTCCACAAGTTCAATAGCTCTGACAGTAAGCAAAGACAAGAAATCTGGGATACTGTTGTGAGACCCACAGTCCTAGCGGTACTTCCTGAAATTCTGTTTGGATACAATGATCTGCATTGCAAGTTCACTTATATATAAATACTTCATATAGTATACAATGTCTCCTACATGGCAAGAAATAAAGTTTTGGGCTATTATACCTAACTTGCTGTGTGTAATGCTTACAAGGAAATTAGAGGAACTAAACACTGTACTGTTTGCATATACTACAATTATCACAGTATTTTCCCTTGAGGAAAGCAGAGAAGCAGGAATTCCTAAGGCTCAGGTAACATTCTTCTCCTCTCCATCCACATTTTGACCAAAATACTGTGCACACCAGCCTCCTCTTCATCATCAATGTTCCAGCACATACAGAATTATAAACGGTAATTTTGTGACTAGAGCAGGCTGAATGTCATAAGCTGTGAAGAGGGCTCTGGGTGTCACAGATTTATGGGATCCTACAGTTCTGCCTTAGCTCAATGGCCCCAGCATGGCAAAATCATACAGAGATAACAGTTCCCAGATTCCCCACTGTCTGTATGCATAAGATGCCACACAGTGAGACAGTAGCTGAGTCAACTTTACGTCTTCTCGGTCTGATGGGAGGGTATAGTGTCCAATTATATCAAATGTTATTAATTGATAAAAGAAAATTAAGAACATAGAATATTTCCTGTGAGACAAAAAGCTTCCAGCACACGTAAAACTGGAAAATGTCTCCAGACATCTATGCATCTTTTGAGTAAGATTTAGGGTGCTGACTTGTCCTTGCCTGGAAAACCAAGCATGCAGAAAGGCCCCTCCACCAAACAACACACCACAAAAATGCACACAGGGCAACTGCACTCCACAGTCAATCCAAAAGGAACTGAACACTGTACTGTTTGCATATATGACAGAGCACATTGTAGGAGGATGGGTGGGTCTCTGACAGGTTGGTATGTACCCTGTCACCTGCTTATTGATGTCTGGCTGTGATGCTCCTCTTTCTTCATAGCTGCCTCTCTTGCACTCAAAGCAGAGGGACCTGAGCACCACATATTGCAAGTCCTGGTGAAGCCTTCATACTTTTTGAGTGTTTCAGTGAGAGGTCTGATGAGCTGACTGTTGGCAGTTATGCAGAATGCAACCCCCTTGCTAGATTTGGCACCCTGCTGTTTGCAATGCAGAAATTACCTTTTTAGTACTCATTTGGTGCATCCCTTGGATCCTTTAACAGTATTTCCTGGAAGACCTCAAAAACTAGAGTCACTGTATGACTTCTAACACCTTTCTGTAGCTACACAAATGCTGTAAATTTAATTCTTCCCAACTCATCTGGAATGCTTCTAAAGAATTTCAGAGGTATAGTCTCTCACCTCTCACCAAGGCATTTTTAAGATGACCACAGACAGCTCATTGATTGAATAGAATAATTTGGACATATTGGGCCAGAAAATAGCATGAATAGCGTAGGTTTTGATCCACAAAATCTATAGAACCTGGTACACAAGCAGTCTTCAGTGTCTGAGCCCCCTTTTTGCATCCCCACTGTAATAGCAGCACAAAGATGGTGCCAACACAAGTAAACGAAGCCTGAATGTACTCCTTATCACTGTCACTGATTTTCAAAAAGTTACAGGCCTTAAGAATTGCTCATTTCTGATGTATGTTTCAAAAAGCATTAGCCAAGTTTGTTGGTAAACTTCATATGCCTTTACTGCTGGGCAGCATCCAGATAAATACACAAGAAATGGACCAAATTCCAGTATGAGAGAAAACCAGAAACCACAGTTGCACAAATGTAGTAGTATTTCACTTCCCTTTCTATTACCATCTCAGAAAAGCTACATGCACAGAAAAACAAGCCCATGCAGCACACGATGTTGCCTCAAAGTACTCAAAAGTGGATGCTTGGAAACAGAAAACTCTTGAACACCTTCTCCACACATTCTTTCCACTTCACTTTCCTTACAGCTCAGCAGTTGCCAAAGCCGGGGGTTACAGCTGTCTGTTTCTCATGAAATTTTGTGTTCTTCCACCCAGTCATTTTTGAACTCATTTAAGTTTTCTGACATCCAGAGACCAGGGGGTGTGGGGGCAGAGTGGAGGCAGGAACACTCTACAGCTGACTTGAGCATTGTGTAAAAACCCACTTTCTCATACTTGCTGTCAGTTTTTTGCCTTTCAGTGTCACTTAACTACTGTAGTTCCTGGTCTGAAAGAGAGCAAGCAGCTCTTTCCTGTTCACTGCCTCCACTCCACTGTATTACTATTGATGAGGTGTGCCTAACTCAAAATGAAACAGGCTGGTCTATGGGTTACGTCTTTGGAACAAGTTAGAGGATGTTCAGCAGAGGAGATGCTCAGGTGGGACACAGTGGATGTTCCCCAGGATGCCAAATTCTGGCCTAAAAGACTACTCACTTTTTTGACTTCTGAGTAACAGATACTCATTTATTAAGGTGCTGGGAGCATGGGGGATAGTTCCACCGAACACACACTCCACAAAACCACGAGGTTTGCAGCCCTTTATGCCCGGTCTGGATACATATGCATTTTGTAGGTGGCTCCTTTGATTGCATAATGGTGGTCAGTTTGCACCTGCGTGCTTTGCTCCTGTGGTGGTGGTCTCCCTTACTTCAACCCCTCAGGGTGGTCATCAGGTAGTCATCATCAGTCCCGAACTTTTCACCTCTCGTCTCTATGCATGCTGTGTTGTGCTGGTCCCTCACTATCAGTCGTCGCCCAGCTTCTAAATGATCGTTAATGGCCCAGCCGCAATTCTGGTTGGACAACTTTTGTAAAGGTTCGGCTTCTTGGGTTATTATCTATAGCAGTTATTACCACTTAGCTTTGGGTCCAAATTTTAGTACCCAGAGATCAAACATTAATCACTAACCCCAAACTTAAAGTTCAGTACCGACTGCTGAATTTTGAAAGTCAGGCTGTCAGAATTACAATTCCAAAGTTTAATATCCACTACCAAATATTAAATTAGAAAAGTCAGCTTAACTGCATCACCCATAAGGTCTCCGTCTCCAAAGCTTTCTCTGACATTAGCAAATTTGTCCACCATGTAATGAGGGAAAACAAATATTGTCTCTCTTCCAGGAAAAAAACAAAACACCACAAATGTCACAGATTCTTGCTGTTACTTACTGTTTCCTCGCAAGGAAAAGGAGCCTCTTCCCATACTAAAGAAATTACTAAGTGCACTTGGCACATTCAAACACAGCTACAGTCTGACACATACGATTTTAGCAATTTACTGAGACAAAAACCAGAAAGGCCAAGATATTTCGGCTGCAACACCTGGGCAGCCGCTTGCCAGCCGGGCTGCGGGCAGGTGTGTGCCCGGCTCCGAACGCCCCGTGCCTCTCCGCGGACTCCTTCTGCTTCCGAGACGCAAAATCAGCCCGTAACTAACTTTTAAGACACGCGGCGCGTTCTTACCGGAGCTTCCCCGCAGCACCGCCGGCACGGACCCCGCTGCTCCGGCCGCCTCCAGCGCCGCGCCCTGCCCGGCCCTCTCGCCCCCGCACAGCACCGCCCCGCAGCGCTCCAGCGGAGCTGCTGCTGCTGCCGCCCCTTCCTCCTTCTCCGCCCAAACTCCGCCGCCGAGCCTCCGAGTTTGCCGTCGGGAGGAGGACGGGAATTGCTGCAGCCCCCGCACCCCTCCGCGCAAAAAGTTACGGCGCTTCCCTTTTAACGCGCACCCGGGATGGCACTCACCGGGGCGGATCGCGGCCGTCCCGCGCCGGGCTGTGTGCGGGGTTTGCGAGCGTGTGGTGTGCGTCTGTGCGCGGGCGTGTGCGCGGGCGTGTGTGCTGGGTGTGTGAGGGTGTGCGCGGATGTGTGTGGGATGTGTACGGGCGTGTGCGGGGTGCGTGTGCGGCGTGGACATTTGCTCCATGACGTGGAGGAAAAAAAGGAAGGGGCCGACACCCGGCCCGAAACCTGGTGGGCAGGAGGAAGAGGAGGAGGCGGCGAGGTCCCCGCCGGCCCCTGGGTGCGGGAGGAGCCTGCCGCCCGTGCGGCGAGCGCGGCGCCGGCTGTGCGGGGGCTGCGCGGGGGCTTCGCTATCGCCGCGGCCGGCGCGGGCAGGGCAGCGGGACGGGGCTGTGCTGGGCAGGGGGAGAGCCCCCGGGCCGGGCTCCTCGCCCCCTCCTCGGCCCCTCCGGGGGCGCACAGCCTGCAGAGGGCCCGGCT
>VWZG01008782.1:0-28529 GCA_013396735.1 Grallaria varia | reverse complement strand
CCCGGCTGCAGCGGTGCTGGGGCGCGGGGGGCCCCCGGGGGCTGCAGTTCGGAACTGATAAGCTGCGGTCTGGCTTTAAACCACTGTTGACAGTGAAATAACCTGCTGCTGCACTGGGCTGGTGCAGCTCCACAGCGACTTCCAGGCAAAGGCCGGTGTTTTAAGGTCAGGCGGAGCCTGCGGGCCTGCACTGCTGGTACACCGGCTCGGTGGGAAACGTGTAATATACCACCAGAGCAGAGAGCATTTGTCTGCTGCCACAGCGCAGACAGTGCAGCTGGGCACAGCCGTGGCAGCTCGGCTTAAGGCTGGTAATTGCTTAAGCTGCTGTGACCGAGTTATCTCTGTGCCTCAGCTCCCGCCACAGAAACGTGTAAGTGAAATCAAAGGGACACAGATGATGGACAACTCCCCTGTGCGTTACTCTGTCACAGTAATATCGGTCTAAGTGGTAAAACTTTCTCGCACAGACAAAGCCAAAGCCTCAGTAACAACACACAGACGGCCCAACAAACAAACAAAAAAACCCCACAACCCAGAAAAACACAGATACAAAAAACTTGAAAGTTCTTTGAATTTGGTTTTTAAACATTTTACTCCATTCCCATGTCATGCTTCTTTTCTTCATATGGCCAGAAACTTAGCAGTTCGAATTCCAAATCACCTACATAATTTCCAACCTGACTCGTTAATTGACTACTGGAGACCAGAAAAAGGGCCTGAATCTCCTCTGTGCAGTTGTTCATCCTCTTGATGACTTAAACAGGGTATTCTCCTCCAGTTACTAATAAAGTTTGAAAACCAGGAAAAAAGTCATCATCTTTGTGTCATCATGACAAAACACTTGATAACTGCAACTGCTTCAAGAATTTACCCAAATTCCTGTGGCAACATTATTCATCCCCTCCTCCCTTCCACTCTCTGCCTTTCCACCATCAAAAACTCTTGCTGGTTACAGTTTAGCTTTGCCTGCCAAGAAGGTGCAAATATTTTGCGCTGATCCTCTGGCTGGCATGAACTTAGCTCTCTCTACACCCATCTTTATTTCTTTGCTCTTTCTCATGTGGTTCCCTTCTTTACAGAACTCCCTAACCTCTGGCCTGTGTTACTCAGGAGGTCAGTTTATCACATTGGTCCCCGCTGGCCTTAAAATCTATGGATCTTGCGTTGTTTTGTGTGTCTCCCAGATGTTTATATTTCCCTCCTCACTCTCATTCTTTTGAGCCTTGCATTCTTCCTGACTGGCATTAATCTCCTCACCGAGTTTAACTCTATTTTAGCAACAATCAATCAATCAATCAATCTGTGGAAACATGAAACTAAATTGAATGTGTAGCTCTTTTTCACTGCCTCACCTCTTTCTCCTTTTATTCCCCATCTGAATATTAAGAGCATCATAATGCCAGGGGTTTTGTATTATTATTTGCATTTTATATCCTTTTTACTTTAGCCTGCACCATGCAAAATAAGTGCTAACTCCGAGCCTAGGAGTGGATAAGGGGTTTACGGAACTAAAGAACTGAATCATGAAAGCAGCAGGAGGGGCCGGGAAGACTGACTTTCTGTTTGCCACTTGTGAGCAAAAGCTTTATCACTCTGCTGCACTTTGGATCACTAAGCTGTCGCCTGTCTTTGACCCATGATAGCTGGTTATATTTTTATGCAAAAGTACACTTAAAAAGTGCAAATTTAAACAGAGAAAACATGATGGGATAAGTTTTTTCCATCTCTTAATGGATCTTCACACTAAGAAAAATATTCCAGCAGGAAAAATAGGGACTATTCACAGTTTTAACATTTGGGGAGCAGAATCCTACACTTCTTAGTCATATTAAATCATATGTTGTCAAGCTAATGCCTTTCTCAGGTTGTTTATATACAATATAAAAATTGGAAAAAAACCACCCTCAACCCTGGTTATAACGATATAAAAATCGGAAAAAAACACTCAACCCTGGTAGTTTACTTTTACATATGGCATCAGTAAAAGACTGCCGTTTTCATGCAGCACTTTGCATTGTTACCTCTTTGCTCAGCTTGAATCAATTCAATTTTCTGTCACTATCTAAGGATTGCCTTAGGTCATGTAATCATGGTAATATAATGGACCAAAATATTACTGTCAAATAGTCACAGTTTTTGTACATTAATTTTATTAGACATCTTGCAACAAAAAAAAATCCGACAAACATGCAATCAGAGGTCATTTTAACAGTCAAGTATTTTCTGCTTCTCAGTGAAAGTGCTGTATTGAATGAACACTTCCTTCACAAATGCCTTCACATTTGTTTTCCTGCTGTACTTGCGAGACCACTCCATTTTCTTTCTGTGTGGAAACTGACCTTTACAAAATAGCTGACACTCAGTAGCCTTTACCTTTTTTTACTTCCAGCCTGTAACTGCTCATGTATCCTACAGCACAGTATTAGCTGTCTGCACATCAGAACCCTCTCTCTTCCAGAAACCAAGTTCTCTTTAAGACACTAATCAAATCTCTGTGGAAGGGCTCTTTGCACTCCAAATAGCTTGCTGATATTGTTATGTATTGACAGGAGATACTTCTCATCCCATTCATTGGAGTCAGGAGTAGCAGATACTATTATTCCATCTCTTCTTACCATCCAGAGAATGAAAGGGCAAGAATGCCATTTGAATGCAGAAAACTCTTATAGTCAAAACATGTTACAAACATGTTGCTAAGGCAGATTCACACATTGTAAAATTAAAACAAATAGAAATCCTCCAGAGTTTGGGATGAATATCTCAAATGCTGTTAGATGGAAAAATTCATGTTCCGCAAACAGGCTAACTGCATTTCCTGCCATGTGCCAGCACATTTTCTGCCTGTCAGAAAGACTTGGCTGGAACACGGAGTTTCCCTGAGCATTTCCAGTGGCCAAAATTTCTCTTTTAACCTCTCCCAGCACCTGCCCCTCTTCTCAAATGCTATATCCATGCCACACAAAGCAAAGCTGCTGGTGATTTTCAAACCTGCCCACCTTGATTTACTGCTTAACCTAACAGTTTATGTTATTACACAAACATGTGTTGCCATTTCTGATACCACATGCTCAGTCAGAGCAGATCCAGGTTCAGGTGTAGGAAGTAACTATCAGTGTTGATGTGTCTGGTTCTGTGCTGCCCCATCAAGCATGGACAGTCACTTAAATCTTTAATTAAAACGTGAATTCCATGCAAAGCTATCAACCTGGAACATAACTCACAAAGAGTACCAGCATCTAACAGTCTTCATCTACTTCCCAATTTCTTAGTTTTGCAGCAAAAAATTAAATATTGACAGTTATCCTTACCTGCTACTAAGTACTCCCTGTTCCTCACTTAATCAATCCTTCTATCTATTCCAAGTGCTGAGCAAATTATTTATCAAAATGATAGTAATAAAGCACTTAGTTTGAAAAGTCCAAATATTTACTTCTAAGTGATGATGAAGAAGAAAGTGTTAGTACTCAAGAAGTCTTTAGAATCCAAAATCTTCACATCCTTTGTAGAAATTCCAGTGCTTTTCCATTACAGAGCATGGCAGAAACTCCTCTTTACATACCACAACTGTCTCAGAGAATTGAAGAAAATGCATCAGACTTTCCACTGAGTTAAACTGGACAGAAGAGCCTGTTGAAAGTGAATGCAAATGATTACAGAGTATATATCGGAGTAATGCAAAGTAATCATTCTCATTATTTTTTAGGAAGGTGTTTGCTGTTTGTTAGAACCCTGCAAGCATTAGTAATCCCTAGGAATCTGTAATGTATCCTAGGAATCTTGTGGGGAAGGACTCAGGACTTCTTACCAGTATGTCAGTCACACCCAGCCTTCAGTGAGACAAGGGCCATACTTCACTGTATAGTGCCCAGGCTGAGAAGTTAACCATGCCAGACATTTCCAGTTATATAACAGGAAAATGCAGTTGTTGTTCTGTACTGATGGAATTTTACATATTATGTCTACAAAGAGGCGCGCTTAGTGTACTTCCCTAAAATCAAAGAATCACACAGGGAATACCCATCCTACAGTTCTGAAAGCACGATATAAAAAGGAAGGCATACACCTCTACAGAAGAAACTGCAGGACTGAATAACGGGTATTTGCAATATTTAAATATCTGCTGGATTATTATTAATTGTTGCAATGAATAAATTTAAGGCACTTGTGTCAGTACAGAAACTGAACTGTTGTGAAAATAGGNTAGCTCTTAAAAAAAAAAAAAAACAAAACCAAAACAATACCAAACAAGCCACAACAAAAAACAGTGCCCAAACAACATTCTTGATACAGAATATTACATCAGTCAAGATAAATCCTTGTCAAAAAGCAGAGAAAGCGTGTTTGAAGAGACACCAGCTGGCCATTTAGTCTGCACTTATTTCTGGGCTACCATGTGCCACCTCAAAAGACTGTCTTTTTCTCTTAGCACAGTTTTCCATTTGTGTCACCTACACCACTTCCAAAAAGCAAAACTGAACTGACAACATGGGTAGGTGGCAGTACTAAAACAAACAGTGCAGCTTTTAACTTTTTAAACTTTTTTTTTTTGTAGACCTTTTAACTCCATGTCTTAATCATGACTTCCCTGCCATATCCTGAGTCCCAGGAGCTCACCATCCAAAGCAGTGAAGTAGCAAATTGCTATTAGAAACGAGAGGTCTGTGTTCAGAAATGCAATAGAGAGTTTTGTGCGTGAGGATGTTCCGCACCCATGACATCCACAGCAAAACTTCTGACTCCACTGAGGACAGGAATTGCATTTGGTATCTTACACCATCAGTGCATCTTCAGTACGCTCAGCCACAACACAGTTTGTAATGGAACAAACTGTATGATGTCATGTCTGGGGTTTATTTAAGTATCAGTGACTACAACAAAGATGGGCAGGCTGCACAAAAATCCCACGTGAGAAGTTACATCACAACGCTCCTTACAGTCTTTACTGCTGATGAGGTAGCAGCCAGTCAAACCAGAAAAAGTCAACTTACACACTCCTCTAGAACTGATCTTAAAAAGGGCACAAATAGGAATGCTTGGAGAGGAAATCACTAAATAAATTTAAGAACAACTCCAGGTAAGAATGATCTTAGAAGTACGCCTGGGATTTATTTTTTTATAAAAGAAACTGGCAGGAACCAAGATGAAACATTGTCATTAATACAAAGTCTAAGTGACACAGCAGGCATGACTTCAGTCTGGATTAATCTGTTGAAAAAAAGCATTTTTGTTCTAAAATCTCTACACTTTGCATACAGGCAGAGGGAGAATTCTTAGCAAAGCCTAAAATTCATTTAACATCCTGTTTTGAGGGATCATTATTGAACAAAAGACATTTCTTTCTTATTTTGGGAATACTCTGCACTGCAATGACAACTTATTTACTAAAAATTCTTAACTCAAATATGAAAGTGTAAGAGAGGTATTACCAAATAAATCTATTGAAGTGACATTTCTGGCAGCTGACAGCTTTCTTTGTTGATTCTTTTGGGTCAAATTTATGTTTTACCTATTGGATTAAGATTTTGTAGATAAAATATCAGTATTCTACCACAAATACTTTACCTGAGTGAATAATTACAGTATTTAATCTCTATAAACTCTGCTTTTCAGTACTTTGGGTAACAGTCAACAGCTAGCAAAACCACAGTAATTTATATATCCCAAAGCTGCCTTTCTCAGTTCTGACATCAATGTTTGATATCAGAGTTTCTACAACCATTGACAATACTTTTTCCCCAGTAGGGCAGGACTGGCAGCTTACAGGCTATAAGCAGCCGAGAAATGTTGTTACACTGTTGATCCAAAACTCAGTGCCTCAGCTACAGAGGAGAACATAGTAAATGAAGACACACACAGGCAGAGTCTTTCTCTGCTTTCCTACTCTTGCTGTCCTGTTAGGGGCTCTCGATTTTTTGTCATCTTCATGAACTACAAGATGAAGTATCAATATGAGAATGAGCTTTTTTCCCCATCAATATGGGGAAAACACATCTTGTCTCTTGGTAGTTTTTCCATCCTGGTTATCAACAGCTTTTGTGTCTCTGAAGGCACCTATTTTAGTCTAACAGTTTTGAAACTGTACTAAACGTTTTCAACTTGTGTTTCTATTGTGTTGCGTCTCTACAAGACCTTGTTCTCTGTGGCTGCTAAGAATCTGAAAATTGTAATTCCCATCAATGCTGCAACTACATGAATATCAGACCACAGTTTCCAGCTGTGTAAAAGTTACTCAGCAAAGATTGCCACTTCAGAACAGAATCACCATTTTCTGATCATTAGAACAGTTCCTTAAAGATCAGATCTTAAAAATCCCACCAGTATCTTCCTTAGTCCAGTGCTGGGACTATCCAGAGGCTTGGTTAAGCATTTTAAAACTATTTGTAAATTATTTGCAAAAAGAATTTAAATGCTCTTGCAGTTTAAGCAACATATTTGAGTCAATTTACATCATCGATAAATTCAGTTTAAATACTTCTGTAAAACAGGTAATGATTATTATAACACCTGAGGGAATGATGAACTCATTTACTGTATCTGGCAAAGTCACAGGAGATTTTTTTCTTCTGACTCAAAAGGATCTAGTGCAGCACAGCTAGTCTAGACGTGGTCTACAGATGCGTAAGCAAGGAGAAGATCTAAGAACAACACACTTAAAGGTGACAGCACTTGATCTAGAGTGCCACAAGGGAATATTTATAGAACAAAAATCTGTCTTAAGTGCTTTCAAGTTTCTCGGGCCCTATCCACACTCCTCTCAAGAACTTAAGAGAAAACCAGTCACAATCAAGGAGTCCCAACAGGGGTTGTCTATTCAGACCAATTAACGCCTTTGAAATGACAGCTAGCAATTTGCATAAACAACATTTTTGGGTCCTCTGACTCTTTAAAAAAAGGTTGCTGCTGAATTGAGGCACAAGAATTCTGGCCATGCTAGTGGTAATTTTGAAAATAAATTTTCTTTCAGCTGATCAAGACATCATATTTTGGAAAAAGAGATGCATGTGGACAGACTGACACTGAAAGACTAGACTTTTCACCAACAAAATACAATGTTTTCCCAGTAATTCAAAACTTTTCACCCCTACGAATTCTTTTGCTTTTCTCTGGGTCTCACCACAGTTCTTGATTTGCTTCATGTGATATAGATATCAATTCTTTTTTACTCCTGTAAATGTTGGAGTCCAAAGTCTCTGTCCTTACATATCAATCAGTCAGGGAGTGATCTAACAATCAGACCAATCACGTCAGTCAGACACCTGATGATGTGGTGTCCACTGCTGTAAGATGCAGGCCAACAGGGATTTTGCCTGTTGCATGGTGATCCTCTTTGTCTGTCCCTATCCCAATTTTTAAAGTACCTTTGCCCCAAAAATTAATCTATCGAGCAACCCTAAATTATACATACTGCATTTTTTGAATTGGTAATTATAATCCTTTGGAAAAAAGTCAAAGGATATTTACATAGCATCATTATAATAAATCATTTCAGTTCGGAAGCTACCTAATGGACTTTAATGACCAGATAATTCATGGAACAGCTGTAACAGTGTCAGAAGGACGTAGAGCACCTTTTGATAGTACCTTCGCTTACACATTTTTCCTTCACATATCAGACATGAGTCACTGTGGATGATCTACAGGTTCAGTTCATAATTTGCCTGTGACTGGAATTTGTATGGTAATAATGTGGAACTTAATTCAGACTTCCATAATTCATGATTCTAGTCTATTCCATTCTATTCTATTCCATTCCATTCTAATTCTATTCTATATAAAATACTAGCTCTGAGAGAGAAACATTTCCTTCTCCACTCAGTAAAGGATAATATTCCTCAGAAGGTCATTTCGCCTTTTTGTTCTCCAGTGAGATTGGCAAAACCAGTGACATACAGCAGAAAAAATTATTAGGTGTTAAGAATCATTCTTCTTTCAAAACATTCCATAATAGTGGCCTTTCTTGTTGCACTCTGTATCTGAATGGGAAAAGGACTTGCAGGTATGATTAAAGATAAGTATTCATGCCTTTTATTCTAAAGCATCTGTTTCAAGGTTTATACTGAAATCTCTAATTATTTTATGTTTCATGTGGCAGAAAGGACTCCCACAAAAGGACTCAAAGATGTGACACTTTTTCAAGACATATACTTTTTCTGTTTCTAAATGTCTGAAAATTGTATAATATTGCTTTATAGCTTCCTTTAAAGTATTACCCAGATAAGTGATATAAATAAATTCTTTTCAATTTAACTTTTGCCTATCTCACAATCTTATAGAGTAACTGGTTTTTATCTGCCCCTAGGTATCCTTGGGTATATGCCTGTTAGCCAGTAACAAATACTTTGTGTATGACACATTTTGTATTATTCTTCTTCAGGGACCTTGAACTGCTGTATTAAGTTTTTCGCTTAACAATGTGGCAAAGTCCTCCAATGTACTGAAGAAATCCACCAATGTTTCAATAACTTCTCAGAGAAACAGGGTAACAATTTAAATCTTGGTGGCTATTACTTGTTTTGATATGGATACAATGTAATGTTTTCCTCAGAAGGTAAGAGAGGTATAATTGACATACATGCAAATACCAACTGGGAAATGTATACAGCTTCCCATAGAAGAATCTATGTTCAAGATCAAATTAATAAAGAAATACAATAAGTACTTTTAAAATAACACAAAACAGCTGATTACATTTTTATGACATAAATATTTTTACACAGTTGTCTAAATAGCCTTTCAGTTTCTCCATTAAGACAATCACTCTATTTAAATATCAAATTACAAGTTCAACAACAACAACCGCATATACTAGAACCTTTTACTAGCAGGCACAAAGATTGCTTTAAGATGATTCCTAGGAGACTGTTTCTTGGCACCAGGGTGCAGGTTTCCAGCCTAAGTTTCTTTCTTTTTAAACTTACTGATTTATTGTTGTAGACTTGATTATACAATGACTCACTTGTATAATCATTTGGAAGGAAAATGCTTCTCTAAAATAATTTCCAACTACTTTAGAAAACCTGAATTTAACATGCCAAGATAGTGCATAAGAAGCGGTTGCAGGGCTAAACTTGGGTAATTAAAACCACAATACTTTAAAAATCTTGCCGTTCATAGCAGACTCAAATGCAGACTGAACGAAATGGAAAACAAAGTATAACTCAAGCTTCAGGTCAGAACAGCCATCTCATAGAAAAGCCAACAGCTCATGTTTTTCATGCACTGGCAAAATCTACAGTGGTTGTAACTCATGTATTCAGTTCTATGTACAGCCTTAGAAAAACTTATATAGAGACTTCTCCTAGGCTATTACCATGTGGTGATTTAAATACTGAATTGTTTTGTTTAGAAGCTTTGTTACAACTTCGTTAAAAGCCACTCCTGAAAAAAATAAGATAGAAGTATGACATTATCGGAACTCTCAGTAAGGTAAAATAATCAAGTAGTCTCCCAAATGCTTTTATTTCACATTACCAGTGTGGTGTCAAAAAAGTCTCTCCTCTCTGTTTCAAGCAAAGCAGAAGCTGAAGTCAATGCCTCTTGAAGCTTGCTGTGTATCACACTGCCTTTCATTTATTGCTTTCATAAGTAAGATAAGTGTGTTCGAGGAAGATTATCTACAACAGTTCTGTTTGTCTGAGTCTTCTCTGTGTCTCCATGGGAACACCAAAGCAGATGAAAATGTTATAGTGCAGCTGATAAATTAAGAAGATGGGTCAGTTATCAAAGGATTTTTTTTTTTTTTACAACTTGTTTCACAGAGTAAAAAAGCCATAAAGCCACTGTTCAAAGCATTTAACTAAAAGTTAGTTTACATACTCCTAGCCAGGCTTCTTAAGGAAACATGGTTTCTGTATCAAATAAAAAGGGTCAATGGTTGCAATTTTTAGCAAGCAAGATTCTAATCGCTTTCATGGGGGAAAAATCACCATGAGCATATAAATATGTTGTGGAATGGCTAACCTTGAAAATATTCAGAATTTGACTGGACAACCTTATCTAATTTGGAAACTGGTCCTGCTTTGAACATGTTGGACTCAAGACCTCCACAGGTCCCACTGAACCTGCCTATGATTTGGGGCAATCGCATTTGTCACTTAGTTACTTCTGAAGAGAAACATCAGACTGCTCAAACTACCGAGGTATTACTTTGCTCTCCATTGCTGGTAAAATCCTTGCAAGAATACTTTTGAACAGATTAGTACCTGCTATTGCAGAAGATCTTCTGCCTGAAAGCCAGTGTGGCTTCAGAGCCAATAGGAGTACCACAGACATGGTATTTGTTCTCACACAACTGCAAGAAAAGTGCAGGGAACAGAACAAAGGACTCTATGCAACTTTCGTTGACCTCACCAAAGCTTTCAACACTGTGAGCAGAAAAGGCCTGTGGCAGATCTTGGAACGTTTAGGATGTCCCCCCAAGTTCCTCAAAATGGTCATCCTGCTGCATGAGGATCAGCGTGGCCAAGTCAGATATGGCGATGCACTCTCTGAGCCCTTTCCAATAACCAATGGTGTGAAACAAGGTTGTGTTCTCGCACCAACTTTGTTCACAATATTCAGTATGATGCTCCAAAGGGCCACGGCAGACCTTGATGAAGAAAATGGCATCTACATCCGATACCGTACTGATGGAAGCCTGTTCAACCTCAGGAGACTGAAGGCCCACACCAAGACCCTCAATCACCTTGTCCGGGAGCTTCTTTTTGCTGACGATGCCGCCCTCGTTGCTCACACAGAAGCAGCTCTGCAGCGCTTAACATCCTGCTTTGCAGAGGCTGCTGAGCTTTTTGGGCTGGAGGTCAGCTTGAAGAAGACAGAAGTTCTCTTCCAACCTGCACCTCAGGAAGCCTTCCATCACCCCCGCATCACCATAGGTGAATCAGAACTCAAGTCAGTCCAGCAGTTCACCTATCTGGGAAGCATCATTTCCTCAGATGGTAAGATTGACCAAGAGATAGACAACAGGTTAGCAAAGGCATACAGCGCCTTTGGAAGACTCTATAAAAGTCTGGTGCAATAAACACCTGAAGAAAAGTCCAAAGATTAGTGTCTATAAAGCCATTGTACTTTCTGCTCTTTTATATGGGTCTGAATCATGGGTCATCTACCGCCACCACCACCTGTGTCTCCTCGAATGCTTCCATCAGCGCTGCCTCCGCACTATCCTGAACATCCACTGGTCTGATTATGTGACCAATGTGTCTGTCCTTGAACAGGCAGCAGCCACCAGTATTGAGGCCATGCTGCCGAGAATGCAGCTGCGCTGGGCAGGGCATGTCTCCAGGATGGAGGATCATCACCTCCCTAAGATCGTGCTCTATGGTGAACTTGCCACTGGCTGCCACAAGAGAGGAGCCCCAAAGAGGAGACACAAGGACTCCATGAAACAATACCTCAGCCTTGGCCATATTGACTACCATCAATGGTCCACTCTGGCCTCCAGTTGGGAGGCGTGGAGACACACCATCCATAACGCTGCTGATTCCTTGTAGAACACACACAGAATCAGTCTGGAGGAGAAAAGACAACGCAGAAAGAGCCGTGCCTCACCAACACCGCCTATGGAGACTTTCTGCTGTGCCTTTTGCAACCACACTTGCCCATCTCACATCGGCCTCTTTAGCCATCAGCGCGCTTGCAGCAAGCGTGGGTAGAGCCCTGCCCAAATCTTCGTTCGCAAAGCCTGGCCATGATGAGAACTTCTTATCAAGTGACTTGCTAGTTTCAGAAAAACCTGACTTATCTATAGATAAAAGATATGCACATGAAATTCTTAGAACTGGCTTCCAGGACATGTAGTCCCTGATAACTGTCTCCTTTCCTAAATTCCCCAATTTCTGGTCATCTAAAAAGTGATTTCTGTTTGGCTCCTGCTGGCCACACAGTTCAACCGAGTCAGTCATGTGACATTCTACCTTCTACCCTGCTGGTAGTTAAACAACAGCAAGTAGAAGATTTTGGAAAGGAAGAGTGTGCAGATGAAACAAGTCTATACCTCAGTCATGATATGCAAAGTTACCAGAAATTACCACGTTGTAAATTCTGCAGACAGAACCGTGTGCTTCTCCGTGAAGTATGAAAGTACCTAGAGCAACTACCTGGAATTTTACAGTACTAGAAAATACTTTTAAAACAAGCCATAAAGAAGAGAAAACATTGTAATACTTGCATCTTGAAATACCTCTGAGATTAAAAAACATTACGGGTAGGAGTATTTGTCTGTAATCCCACTTTGCCTCTGAAGTACAAAATACGAAGAGTATATACTTTATCTCCCTATCTTTTACAGTCACATAAATGGGACATAGTGTAGTTGATGAATATTCTGCTACAGCTAAGGAGGAAAACATACATATTAGATGTTAGGGGTTTGGTTTTTGTTTGTGTGTAGTTTGCTTTCTGGGTTTCTTTTAAACATGTCAAGTACTCTCCTCTTCCATATTATTATTGCCATTATTGATAGTATAATAAGCTATTACTTCAATAACACCCAATCAAAAAAATTCAGATATATAGAATTAAGTTCCTTTAAGCCATACCATTTTGTTAGAAAAAAACTTGGGTTTCTCAATTGATTTTTCAACCACTAAATGATGTTATCTTTTCCAGCTTTCCTCCAAAAACATGAAGACAAGAAGTTTTCTAGTAAAAGTAGTTCTGACAGAACTGTCTGAGCCTAAGGAGAAGTTGGGGTTCTGAACTGGAGTACTTTAGCACAAAATTCATTGCAAACTTTCAAGAACAGGTCACATTTCTTTGCATTGTAATTACATAGACCTTCAAACATATTGCAGGAAAACTGTAGTACAATGGGCTAGATTTGTTGTTTGGACTATGTTACAAAGCAATATCTTCGATGTGTATGAGATGACTCTTCTGAGAAGTTTACAGTCTCAGGTCTAGCGTAAAACTCTTGCAAATATGCACACACAATGTTGTCCAGTAGATCAATTTTACACCTTTCGGGGGGGGCACTGAAATACTTAATAGCTTGGGTTTGTTTTACTAGAGTACTTTACATGGATTTAAATATTATTCTGTTAAGTCAGTGGTTTCAGCATCACAACTTCCCAGTGCACAAACAAGAAGACTGAAATTAATTACTTTTCTATCTTTTCCAGGACTAGTAAAGCCCAGAAAGTAAACTAGCTTAAAGCAAATTTATACAGCTGAGCCTTACATTCAGATTTTATTTAGCATGAAGTAAAGCAGCAATGGCATTGTGTATATGACTGATTCTTTGGAAACAAAGGTAGAGGGCAAACCAATGTAGCAAATCCATCTATACCTTTAAGAACCTCAGTGAAATACTAATCCTGAGACACTTGTTTGTAAAGGAATCTCCTTTGTAAGTAAGAGTTTGCTTTTCACAGTTTGCTTTCAAAAATACTTTTTGTGAGATTATGACAGTTAAAAATCCTCTCCTCAGAACTCAACGCAAAAAATTTGGGTTCCACAGGGCAGGATATCAAAACTGAGATAGTAGTTAAATTTTTTAAGGCTTACACGGCATTTTAAACAACTTTTTTCCTTCAATTAACAGGGTAATTATAGTAAGTATAAACAAAAATTTCCAATTTACTATTTTTTAGTATATTACGCACCTTTAATTTTGCATAATCTCCACTGGCAGTTAATGGTTACTTTTGCTAAAAAATTACACTGTTGCTGTAAGAGTTCCCACACAGGACTGAACACTGAAGTAACAGGGCGGCAAGGACCACACATGCTACAAAACCATTATTTTGGTTTTCACAACCTCTGTTTGTGACAAGGATGGAGTGTTTGGATACATATTGGATACATACACAAACATTTGACCTGAGCACATTGCTCAGGTCAAAGCTCCCAAGAGCCTGAGCGATGGAGACAGTACCAGGACTGTGATCATGCTGGTTGTGGTTGCTGGTGTTCCTTGTGATAAAATTCTTTCATGAGAGCATAAAAAGATACTTCTGTTCTAAGAACAAAAAGTATTGCTTAACAGCAGTGATTTAATTCACAGGACAGCTATGCTTTTTATTTTTCTTAATTTCTTACCCTAAATTTTCACTTAGCCTTACATCACCTAACACATGTAAGGGCTTCCTTTGCTCCCTCGCAGCCCATCTGTTGCTGCTGTAAGATGATTGAGGAATTATTGTTTTTAAAAAAACATGTCTTCCTGGGCAAAATTACACTAGACACCAGAGAAAAGTAACTTGAAAAGTAGTCTGCTAAATATACGTGTTTCGTCGCTTGCCTCAAGGAATATGGGGACATACCACAATACATACGATCCCAGCAAAACTATTCTTACTTGCTTTCAAGCAATCTTACTGAGTTTGGCTGCTGCCTGTTGGGAACAGTACTTGGAACAAGCTAAGTCCTGAACTGGGCCTGGAAACGATTTGGGAGTTGCCAAATGACTGCAACTGTTCTCGCAATACAACAGAGGAAGTTAATCCTTTTCTGAAACAATTTAAGGCACTGTTTAATTCCCTACTACATATCTGGCCAGTAGTATCTGAAATGGAACAAACTGAGAACACTGGCTTTCCCTTCCTCAATTTCTCACCTAGGGCTAATTGCACATCACAAAAAAACCCCCAAAACCCAACTTCTTTAAATACCCTTTCCCAGAGTCCTCTGGTCTATTTGGGACAAAACACTTATTGCCCCTCATGCTGGTTTTTATTGGTGAACACTAATTTTTGAATAAACGGATTTCTCTGTTTTAGAAGTTATAATGTTTATCATAAATATTCCACAAGAGGAATAATTTACAAGAACTAGAGAAACTTTCAAAAGTCTATTAAAAAGTTTGAAAACTAAACCAATTTTTAAGTCACTTACACCTGATATAAACTGAAGTTACTGAAGCAAGGCATCAGTAGTTTCTGGGTAGTCTCAGCCTGAGGCAGAAGAACACAGTAGTTTGAATAACAATTCAAAATAACTAATTTGATACATTTCAATTTATTTTTTAAGAACAGATCAACCCTAGTATCCTGGTTCATATGAAGTGCAGTGTCTCATCAAATTAAGAGCACCAATCCCAAAAGCCCAAAACCTTTCTGGACTCCAAGTAAAACTGGCTGTCAAAGGGACTTGGGTTTCTCTGAAAGCACATTACTTATCAAAATTAGACAGAAGTTCTTAAGTCTGCTGGTTAGTTCTGAATTAACTGTTCAGTGTCATTTTGTCATATCAATGCACTCTGTTTCTTACGACTATTCAGTTTTGGAGAATAAAATACCCCCCTCTGTTATTACTGTTGCTTAGGCATACTGAGATTTCCATTAATACAGACAATTCAATATGATTTGAAGATGTATATGAGATTAAAACCTATGCTAGTGTATCTGAGTTTGCAACAGAATAAAAAGTATCAAAATAGCTTATTAGAAACTTCACTATATATCAAATACTTCAATGTAAAATTTTACACAAAACTTTTTTTACACAGGAATATTAACTATTCTCTTCACACAACAAATTTATGGAAGAAGTGTACTTCTTTAGAGTTCACGTGTAAGTTATATTTCAAGCCCAAGATCTGTGATAACCATGTACCCCAGGAAAAAAATCAGAAAGCAACAGAGGAATTTTGGGATTTATGTTCTTTAGAAATGACTTTCTGCTGATTTCAGTCATGGCGAATATTAGATTTTAAGTGGTACATACCCAAAGGCTCTCCTTCCTCTGTTGGTAATTCCAAGTCACTAGAAACTGACACTTCACCAACAATAAATTTTGACAATTCTGTCCCAAGATATGTAACCTGGGTAAAGAAATCCAAATAAATAATTGGTTGTTTTGAATTCGTGAGGGGTTTTTTGATAGGTGTAAAAAATGCCAATTTTCTTACAAAACTGAGTTTATGCACTTATCAGTCTAATTGGTATCTGTCAAAATCAAGGAGAAATTCTGCTAATTTGAATTCTAAATGGAAGTAAAAAAAAAAACCCAAGCATCATACAGGCCATCTGCAAAGGCTTCTAAACTCTGTCAGTATTTTTCAACATTTGTCCATGACATTTCAATTAGGTTGTTCCTTTTTTATTCAAACTACCTTTCAGCTTTCAGAGACAAGGCAGAGGTGTTTAACTTCTTCTTCTCCTTCGTCTTCAACACAGATGACAGACCAAGGGGATCTCAGTGCTCTGAGTTTAAGGACCATGATTGCGAGAATGAGAATGATCAACTTCTGGTCGACCCTGAAATTGTGAGGGATCTGCTGCTCAAGATGGATCCCTACAAATCTATAGGGCCTGATAGGATTCATCCCAGAATCCTCAAGAGCTAGCTGATGTCATTGCAAAACCTCTCTCAGTAATTTTTGAGTCATCTTGGGATTCTGGAGAGGTCCCAGCTGACTGGAAGCTGGTGAACGTTGTCCCAGCTTTCAAGAAGGGTAAGGAGGACCCTGTAAACTACAGGCCTATCAGACTCACTTCAGTGCCTCATAAGGTTATTTGGGAGGTACTGAAAAACACCTGGAAAACAGTTACAGCCCGCACAGCTTCACGAGAGGAAAGTCCTGCTTATCAAAGCTGATTTCCTTCTATGACAAGATAACCTACCTAGCTGATCAAGGGAAGCCAGTTTTGGGTATCAGTAAAGTTTTCAATACTGTCTCTCACAGTACCATTCTGGACAAAATGCCCAGCACACAGCTGGATAAACACATCATGTGGAGGGTGAGCAACTGGCAAGGTCGATGGCCAGTTGAATGTGAGTCAGCAGTGCCCTGACAGCCAGGAGGGCCAACCTCACCTTGAATATTGTGGGCAGTTTTGGGCACCGCAATATACAAAAGATACTAAGCTATTAGAGAGTGTCCAAAGGAGGGCAACAAAGATGACAGGCCTTGAGGGGAAGCCATATGAGGAGCATCTGAGGGCACTTGGTCTGTCCAGCCTGGAGAAGAGGAGGCTGAAGGGAGACCTCATAGCAGCTACAACTTCCTCTTGAGGGGAAGAGGAGAGGCAGACACTGATCTCTTCTCCGTGGTGATCTGGAACAGAACTGAGGGAATGGCCTGAAGTTGTGTCAGGGGAGGTTTAGGTTGGACATTAGAAAAAGGTTCTTCCCTCAGAGGGTGGTTGGGCACTGGAAGAGGCTTCCCAGGGCAGTGGTCACAGCACCAAGCCTGACAGAGTTCAAGAAGCATTTGGGCAATACTCTCAGGCACATGGTGTGACTCTTAGGGACAGTCCTGTGCAGTAAGACCAGAAGTTGGACTTAATGATCCTTGTGGGATCCTTTCTTCAGCATACTCTGTGATTCTCTGATCTTTAAACCTACTGTCTCAAATCCCTGAAAGCTTACAGTATGAGCATTCCACATTCTTTCAACACTTACGACTAGTTCATCTCTCTACAGCTACAGCTACTTAGCTCTTTCTTTGCTGCTCATTCAGTAAAAGTAAGAAGACCTTTTAGAAGTTAGGCTTGTACTCTCTTTTGCCTTGAAACAGTACAGAGATCTAGATTAGTGAAACTTGTTATAGACATTTCTTATTGCTAGATTGGGAAGTAAAATCAGGCCTACCTTATTCCACACATATTTCCATGTCACAGAAATATCACTTCCTAGTAGGTCTTTAACCCACTGAACTGGATTCTGCAGTATTTGTCCTTTGCTGGTTCTGATTTTGCCATTCTTTAAGACTGTAGCTTTGTGACTAAATTCCTAAAAAAAAAGAATAAGAAATAACTTCAACTCATAAATTAAGAAATCTGAAATAACATTCTTGAAACATGAAAAATGCTGATGAACAATATAGCTGAAAAGTCGCAGCTAATTCTGTTTTTCTCAGAAAAAAAGTTAAATAATTTAATGCCACTATCATAAACTGTGTTATGCAAAATAAGAGGATTTATTCCATCAGAATAAGACATTGTAGCCAATGAGAGAGCAAATCTCCCTATGTATGTTTATCAGAACTGTATTTGCATCTTATTTCCTCTTAGACATAACAAGGCCTTGAATAAATGAATTTGCAACAGTGAACTCATGCACTCGCAGGAGGCAAGTCTGTGCAACACAAAACTGCTACTCAAATGTGATCTGCCTTACACATGTGGAACATGCATGTGAAATTCTGGCATCGATGCAAAGATGAAATATATTTCCATTAAAATTTCCCGTATCTCAAGGGATATAATTTACATGTTTTAGGATGAACCTGACAGTCTTATCATCTACAAAATTAAGTATAGAAACTTACTGTTAGTGCTTCTTTGATAATGCTAATACAGCTCGGTTCCGCAAACCAGAAGCAAAGCTTATTACAGTTGTTTATAACTGAACAAGTTCTGGTTTTGTCATATTGATCTCAGACTAACACAGCTAAATAATGCAAAAAATAGGTGTTGATGAACACTGTTAGAACTTAGTAAGGTCACTTATCATATGTTAGGTTAAAGAAATAAATCAGAGTAAGAGAATGATCCACCAGCAAATACTGAACCCCCTCCCACTGTCTGTAAGAATCTAAATTAAGACAATTAACTGAAATATTTTGATGAGCACTCAATTCAGTTCACAGTTTTGCAGCCTAGGTCTACAGAATTCAACAATTGCATTCTGCATGTCTAAAGCTAAACTTAAGTACAGACCATGTGCCAGCTATTTGTTGTTGACAAGTACATCTCTACAAAGAAGGACAATTTATTGAACACCTCCTCTTTGCAATGCAACAGACTCTGGTTTCTAAATTTCAATCTCTATTGCACTGTCTTCCAAGAAATAAGTGTCATTTTCACCCTTGTAAAGACCACTGGCCTCTCTACACTCCAAACATCAGTATTTCAACAAGGGGTTATAATTTCCTAAAATCCACATGCACCAAGGTGGTACCACAGATAACTGTCTTGAGAAAGAGTAAGCATACTGAGTTCTTCATCCCTCCACTTAGTCATCTTGGGGTTCAAAGGAATATTACACATTCTTTAAAGAAAAGAAGCATGTCTACGTATCTATCATATGGCCCAACATAGAGCCTTGTGACTTACACTACCTTACATTACAAACAAAAGACCACATGGCAACTCTCAGCAGAAAAGCATTCCTGAGCAGATTACAGGTGTAGAAAAAGGAGTCCTTTCTACATTAACTGCATCTGGTGAGTTGGCTGAAAAGAACCTTTCATGTTTCATGCATCAATATGCTGCCCTGAAAATAACTAGCTCTCATCTGGGAATTCAGTCAATGATTCCCTCATTTGCTCAATACTAAGCCAAGCCCCTGGCAGCTGCCTTGCAAATCTGCTCTGTATTTGGAGGGACATGGACATGCTTTCATAATAAAAAAAGAGGTTTCTTTTTCTTTAATTCAAATACGGTTCATACCAGACTGTAAAATTAAGAATCAGTTAATACATAAGCAAGTAATTTTGCATGTATTTATGTCTATTACAGCACTGTGAAATTCTTGGTGTCACATTTATTTCAGAGATCTGACAATTGCTTCCAAGAATCACATTATGTCACAAAACCTTTACATTCCTGCTCCTTCCACTATGAGAATCAGGTATTAGACACTGTAGATCAACCAACAATTCCACTCTGATTCTAGCAACAGGAAATATTAATGGTTACAACAAAGTTAAACACAAATTTTACATAGGCAATGTTCTGTGTGTTATAGCTGACAAAAGACTTCATCTACAGCATTTTTCTTTAAGACTTACAGTTATCTGTAAGGAGTGAATAAAAACATTAAATAAGTGCTGAAGGTGTAGACTCAATCATGAGAACTGCTGTTTCCCCATTTTAGTGTCTTTCAGTGGGTTTTTTCAGTATATGCTAATATTAACATTATTGGGTCTCAACAATTACCTGCAGTTTGAATTCTAAAACATTTTCTCCTGGCTTAATTCTGCCCAGCTCAAGCAGATCTATCAACTGAAGCTTTTTCTTGTTTTTTTGTCTATATCTCACTTGTTTTTCTTCCCATTCCTGGTTACTATATCTCTGTGAAGATTTCTCACTGATATTTACTGGCGAACTTGTATTTGAGGTAAGATTTGTTAGCACCAAGTTGGTATTAAATGAACTCTCATTACTCCGAAAGACCATTTGCTGCGAAGTATTAGGGAAGTTCTTTGTAGATGCTAACATAACTTGCTGCTGCTGGAAAGTGCCTTTCTTATTTACATATCTGTGTCGATCCTCATGCGTAATAAGCTGCTGGCAGTCACTGGCTGGCTGACAGACACTCTTATTCACAGCAGTGCTTCGGGGTTCTACAATATTTACTGTGTTGGTCACTGAAGAGGGATTTAAAGACTTGTTTCCTCGGTATGCAAATGCTACATATTCAGTGTATTTTTGCTGTGAGTGCTTTGTTTTATCAGTGGAAACTGTAGGTTCTGAAGGCAATGTCACCACTTCTGCAGCATTTGTCAGCTTTGACGCGTTGTCAAAGGGATATTCTCTTACCCTGTTTTCAGATGCCAAAGCATGATCAGAAGCCCTTTTGCTTCTAATTGCTTCTTTATTTGCTCCTGTCTCATCCAAGCAGATGTGTGGATGCTGGCTGCATTCCTGAGCTGAAGATCTATTTTCTAAAGAGACATGTGCTCCTACTCTATTTTCATTAGGCATGCTGGCACCAAGCCCCGGACTAAATGTAACTACATCAGGACACATGATTTCATCAGCAATTAAACTTCGTCTTCTATCATTTCCACAGAACATAACCAAGTTTGAGATTTGCTTCTCTGAAGACGATGAACTGAACATTTGCTTTGTTTTTCTGTAATTTTGTATTTTCTGCACTAATTTTTCCTGGTTGTGAGCAACAGTCAACAGACTCTTTTGCCTAGAAGCCAGGTTAACTAATTGCTTCCTCAGTGCTCCTTTTTTGAAGGATTCCACTGAAGCCCTATAAAAAAATTAAAAATAAGGACATCAAAGTTACCATAAACACAAAGAATAGGAATATATCTAAAATTTGAACAATATTTTAATCATATATGTAGTTTAAAGTTCAAATCCCAGGCTTATGGAAAAACTGTAGAATCTCACAGCATGATGTAGAAGTAAGATGCAAGTAGGAATCCAACAGAATTAGGATGCAAAGCACCAAAACTTCAGTAATAGCCTTGTACTTCTATACCACTCTTAATTTACAGAACCCAAATTTGGTCTGTAGTATCTGCCTGCTCTTTTACAACCACAAATAATAGTACCTCATTGAATTCAATGCTTTTGAGGTTCTAATTCAGAGCCTTTTAAAATGAGTTTGGGATGACCTACTGAAGGCTGCCGCTATCAGTATTTTTTTATGGTGTATGCAACAAAACGTTTTCTGAAGCTACAATCGTAATAATACCACATGACCATTAAGAAAAGACGACAGACCTGTTTAGGGTATTGCCTATTAATCTAGTAATGCCTTACCTTTTATCAGACCCTGCTCCCAGCCTGAGCCACCTCCCTGTGAGACTCCTTCCCTCGGGGACTTAACCTCCTTTTTACTGGAAGGGAAATCTTCATTTACCCCATTTCTTTTGGCACAAGAGCCATCAGCACAGTATAATACTCTTTTCTCCTAATTTCATCTTCATGGGACAAGTAATACCACTACCACTCTGGTATCCTGTTGGTGGTACCAAATCCGATGCCTTTTTTTTTTTTTTGCTCATTTTTATCAGGTAAGAGATACACCTTAGTATCTTCAAATGAAACAGAAATGGATGAATGTTAATAGTATTTCTCCCTGGGCAAATTAACTGAACAACTGGAAGATGAAAACGTGATGATGCCTCTTGATCTTCTATACACTTAAACAGCTTGTGTGACAAAAGTATTAAGCCGATAACTTAAAATAAAATGTTCACCATATAAGTATCAAAAAGGAAATTCAATGTGATTTGGCATGTAGCTCATTTGCAGGGTATCTGCAATATCCAGAAATATTTATCACTTCACTCTGGAACACAGTTTCACTCTCAATATTAGAAAGCAAATAAGTTAGTGTAGTTATTAATTTTACTGTCCTTCTTTCTTAATTCAGTCACTAGTTCATTCACAAGGATGAATCAGAACCCTAACTCCTCCTGAATTAATTGTCATTATTATAATTACTACTATTATTAGCTTAATCTATGTATGTTACATTCTATAGCTGGCAAAATGACTCATGACAGAAATATTTCAGTCTCTTTGCTCAACAGCCTGTATATTTTGCCATGAGTCTACCTGGAAGCTGTACATTGTTGCTTTTACATGACCAGCCAATCTTGCTCACACTAACAGTATGGAGACATGCTCATCAGGTGGCCTAGAAAGATCCATTGAATAGCATGCTATGTTAACTGAGCACTTCCCCCATGACAAAACTGAGGTAGTTCCCCCTTAGAAGGAAGTAAAAAGAGGCTTTGTGAGAGGCTAGCACCATGAAGCTGACAATTCACACAGTCCATGCTCACACTAAGGTAAGCACTCCTACCTCACATTTGAGGTGCCCTCATAAAAAAAATGAATGTCCAGCAAGCATTCAAGCTTCAAGTCATTTCTCTAAATGGCTCCTGTGGGCTGCTGGCTGAACACTCCTAATTTATGGGTGCTGAAGAAACAAACCAGACAGCAATATTCCAAGTAGTGTCTTGAGCTGTTACTACTTTCCCCTGTAATACTACAAAATGAACATAATTCCTCAATACCTCCATTTCCTAATTTCTGCTTAGGTATTTTTCCACACATTTTGTATGTTCACTACCTAATTTCAATGCTCACTGTGTGCACAGCAACTGATCAGTATGCATTAGCTAAACCCTGAAGTTCTTCCTTGATGTAAACTCTTGAGGTAATTGAAGCCAATATGGATCAGATCAAAATCTTAAGAAAACCACATAGATTTACTTTCATGCCACTCCATGCTAGTCTCCTAACAACGTCTATCACTACTTCTATAAAGAATAGCTTTCCATGAATACAATCCCTGTATTCTACTTACCTATATTTTTTAGCAAGGGTATCTCTCTCTGTTTTCTGGTTAGCAAGCATTTCATTCAAAGTATCTTGTATCTGAGACAGCCTTTGTATATACACATCTGTGCAATATTTTCAAATAATAAAAATTATGATGTCAATAAGCAGTAGGAAATAATTACAGTAATGCCATTTTTAATTTAGCAAACGAACAGCCAACGTATAGAGATACTATTGGAGCAGTACCTTATACTGTCATAACAGTTCTTTACAATTAAAGTACTTTTATGGAATTCTTCATAGAAAAAATTAAATACATGTTTAACTGAAAGACAATAGCTTGTACCAGAAAATTCTGAAGTGCAAGTAGTTTGTTTAGGAAATCACTAAAAAGAATGGATAGATTAACAACTGCCCTATGGATGATAAGAGCTGAAAATTTTGAAGTTCTTTGTGTTGCAAGGAGCCACCTAACATGACAATTACATTGAGGCTACCTGCAGAAGTTACACAGTCTTAAGAAGGTGCTTAAGAAGGAACTTTTGTGTTTCAAGTATTATAAAATAGTTTAGTGAACCAAGACTGTTCCAAGTTACATACAAAGGCAAAAGCATATCTATCAAGTTTTACATAGTTTCAAACTCATTTTATAAAATTTAATGATAAATTGTCCCTTTTTGTTATAGTTTTCTAAATTAAGAAGAGCAAATATAAATTCCTCTTTAAATACCTTATCTCTTAAGACATATACGGGAGGGCTAGAAATTATGACCAGTGGATATCACTGGGCTAATCTGCTAAACATGTAATCTAATTCCTGAGATTCTACAAGAGTCAATGCGAGACTTCCATAACCATGAAAAATAGGAAATTACAGTACTAAAATTGGCTTTTATAAAATGCTTAGGGTTATAAAATGTTACCAGTACTTATTTACTTGGTAATATGTACATATTGCCCTTATTAGGGCAGCCTAATAGTGAATTTGAATGTTATTTACAGTAGATGTCACACATGCAAATACCCTGAAATTTTATTCAACATTTTCAGTTTGTCAATGTACTTCCACATTCTTGTTCAGTCCTGTGCCTCTTCAGTAGTAATGACTATGACTTAGTCTAAGATACGCTATACTATTAATGCTTTTCTCAGCAGTGGTAACCAATCACCACGTTCATTTTTCTCATACTCCTAAACAGGAGAAGTCTGATAGCTCTGTCTATAGGCTTCTGCCTATTGTATCATCTATCTGTTTGTCAAACATTTTCAAAAAAACATATCTATTTTACTTAAGAGTTCAAACACCATATATTTGCATATGCTATAAATCTGCATAATTCTATATTTCACATTTATTTTTAAAGGGATAAATTTACATATAAATGTAATTTGAAAGCTTCACCCTATATTCAGGAAAATAAATCTAAAATCGAATCCTCTCTTTCTGCCAGGAAGAAAAACTGTTTCATGGACATGAACTGCTCCAAAGTAATCAGCCCTGCCTGCATGGCAAGGGCAGCTCAGGAGAGAGGCCTTTGTCAAAGGCATTCCTGCAGCAAACTATGCCACTTGAAGAGTCATGGCACAGACACAATAGACTCCAATTGCTTCACAGCAGCAGCAGCATGATCTCCTAGGAAGTCACTGTCACTTAGTAGATTCTTGAGATTAATCTGAACAGAGATTTGATAGCCTAAGACATATTACACCTCTGGGCATCAGAAATTCTGAATCTGTGCATCATGAACAGTGTCTGCCACAAAGAATTCTCTTTTTTCTCTCACCTGTTCTTGATCATGGAGGGGGTCACGTACTTGTAACTGAACAACGCTGCCAACAGTGGGCTTTCTTATCTAATGATCCCTTTTTATATAATTAGCTTGACTTGAAACACATGCCTCCAAGTGGTATGCTTACCTTTTCTGTCATAATATTCATTCCTTTGTAAACTGGAGGTACTTCAGGAAGTGCACTTACCTGAGAGTTGCTATTAAGATCTTATGTTCTGAAGATGTATTTTCCAAAGGAGATAATCAAAATACATTATGTGCAATAACATTTTAAAAACAGTTATATTACCAAAGATATTAACCCCCTAAAAACAGGTCAAACACTTGAATTTATGTCTACCTGCATCTTTGGAAGTTCTCAATTCAAATAGCAACAGTTCTTTCTGCTTCTTTTCTGTATCTTGTATGGCAGCAACAGACTCCTGTTAACAGACATGAGGCTATGGTAAGAAGCAGAGCCAAGTGCACCATACAAAACACGCCATGATACAGGGCCTGCAGTTTAAATATCGGACTCAAGTAATTGAAGGCAGGGAATGACTGCATAAAGGCAATGGGGCACTGGCAGGACAGACATACTGCCAAAGGCATGCTCTGCAAATGCCTGTCACAGCCTGCTTTTGCCCAGGCGTATAAACTAGTCCATGCTCAGAGTCCCACCTCTGAGCACGCTGCAAGGATTAGACAGTGAATTTCAGCACGACAGCATCACCTGGACAATGCAGACATAGCCTTCAGACATCAGCAAGAGCCCCTCTAACAACCTGAGCAAAAATCTTCCTGATTGCTTTATGTTAAGATAAACAACTTCTAAATATCTTCATCATGAAGACAATTCATTACTATTTCAAAAAGAACCATTCTGGAAATGTGATGAAAAGCCTCACAACTCATGACCTTTTTCCTATTCATATAAGCAGTAAGAAATATAAGTACTGAATGCTGTTTGCACAAGAATCATGAACAGAGAGACGCGATAATAAACACACACAAATGTAAACACAACTTACCTACTATCAACCTCTGCATAATGCTGTTTTTACATACATTCTAATGGATTAACGTGCTGGTTTAAAGGTAAACTGGCAGGAGAAAAGAACCCAACTCAAGAGTTTAGAAGTGAGAATTACAATTTAATAAAATGATCAGAATAGATGCACTGATACAAAGGAAAACTGGCTTTAGCCCGCAAAACCCAGTTGTACAACCCAGCCCCCTGGGGCACAAACAGAATGGTGCTCACCAGCCCCTGTGCTGGGCACCACATAGTCCCCCTGAGTCCAAAGCAAAAAGAAAAGGAAAAACCTGTTTTCCTTCCAGAAGGTTGGTGGTCGCAGTCTGGTCGAGAGTGGTCATTGTAATCCTGTTGAGGTTCTGGTCCTCCTCTCAATCTGACGAGTGCCCCAAGTCCCCAGACCCCAAGTTTATATATGNAACAGTTCATGATAAAGGGCAGAGAGGGTATAGAATACACAATTCCAGTTACACCCACACACTGATAAACTGGTCCCAGCCACTATAACTAGGACAATTAATTATTTACATTATATTTTTATATTAGTCAGTCAGCAAATGTCACTATGCAGTACTACTCTAAGAAGCTGCTTTACAGAACTCTGTTATCGACACTTACCACACTGTATTTCTCATGTTGTGGCTCCAAAGCTGTATCATCATTTTTACAGGAGTCATAGCAACGATGTTTTGATTTCCTCTCTCCATAATTCATTAAAAAGAAAAAGAAAATTTAAAATTAATTTGCAGGAGCATAATAAGTTACAAAGATACAATGGCAGACCATATAATAAAAAATACCTTATATATACAAATGAGATCAAATTTAGGTAGCGTAAGGAAAAAAGTCTTTAAAGCTAACGCTTTCAAAACCACTTACTTCCTTTCATGTGAAGGGAAATATGGATAAAAACAAAAATTTGAAGACCCGAGTACGTTCCTATACCTCATTCCCTCAGAAAGAACAAAACCCACTCATGTATCCTATTTTCTGTAAGCAAGTAAATAAATAGAATTCAACAGTTAACAGAGTCAAAAACACCAGTGTAAGGCAATATGCATATCCACAAACCAGTGCTACTTGAATATACCTTTCTATCCTTAACACTACCGGGTAATACTATGATTTACATTACAAAACCAACATACCAGTAACTTCAGTAGTCAGAGCAGGAAGTACAGAGTCCATAGCACTGTAAGACTTTAGAAGTTCTTTCATTTTGTCATCACAAGCTTGATCCAAAGCACTTTTCCGTGACCTATCCCGCTTACAGGGATTCGCTCCATGCTGCAGTAGAATCCTGACTGCCTGTTAAGTATTTATAGTATTTGTATTGTGATAATTCTTGTTATGGACTGATAAAATAACTATATGTGTTGTAACAAACATAAATCACCAATAATACAGGTACAAATAAGATGCTCTAAAACCTGTTATATTTGCAATCCAAATTTAAATAAACCAGATCAGTTGGCTATTATCAACACAGGCTTCCATCTTATATTTCTAATTTTTCCATTAAAATACAATAATTCACAAATTATCATTAAACATACCTTTTTTAAGGTACTGTTATACAAAGGAATTACAATATTTTTTCCTAATTCCAAATACCTTGCAAGTCTGCGTCACTGTAAAATGTGGAAGTGAGATTAGTGGCATCAGTGGAATCAGTTATCTTCTAAAATTCAGATTATAAAGTGTTGATGAGCTCAGAGTTTGGATGGTAAAGAATTTTTATATGTCTGATTTCTCAATTTTATCATTTCTTATTTCTCACAGTCAGAGTGCAAGTAAGTATGTGAAAGTATCAGACAGAGAATACTCTCCTGAAGTTCAGAATGTTTGACATTGGTTTTCCGTCACAATACTGAATAATAACATACACGTTAGTAAGAACCTAATAATAGTTTGGCACCAGGCCTGTGAAATCATCCCCTTTGTTCTACCACTGTTCACAGAAAAAGATAAATGTGATGAAACATGAGTTCTTCTGCCAAAATAGAAGAACTACATTTGAGCCAATCTGGTGTCATCTTCTTTACATTCAGTTCGCTAGAACTTCCTCTGCCAAAAGAACATTTTATTTATTTGTGTGCAGTGCTGGGCCCCAGAATTTAAGAATGATGTGAAGGTCCTTGAATGTGCCTGGAGGAGGGCAACAAGACTGGTGAGAGGGCTGGAAGGCATGTCCTGCAAGGAGGCAGTAAGGACTGTGGGCTTGTCTAGTCTGGAGAAAAGAAAGCTCAGGGGTAACTTCATTGCTCTCCACAGCTTCCTGAGCAAAGGAAGCGGACAGGGGGGTGCCCATCTCTTCTCCCTTGGATCCAGTGGTAAGATGTGTGGGTGTGGTTCAAAGCTGTGATAGTGGAGGTTTAGACTGGACATTCGGAAGCATTTCTTTACTCTGAGAGGTGCTCAAACACTGGAATGGGCTTCACAGAGAGATGGTCAATGGGCCAAGCCTGTCAGTGTTTAAGGGGACAAAGCCCGTAATAACATGCTTTGACTTCTGGTCAGCCCCAGAGGGATCAGGCACTTGGACTAGATGATCACTGTAGGTCTCTTCCAACTGAAAAAATCTATTCTTTGAACCACAGAATGGTTTGGGTTGGAAGGAACCACTCAGTTAAAAAAATCACTGATTTTTAAACAGCAGGCCTACGGTCTTTACAAAATAGAATTTTTTTACAATGAAGGTGGTGAGACACAAACTGGTTGCCCAAAGAAGCTGTGGATACCCCATTCCTAGAAATATTCAAAGTCAGGTAGGACAGGTGTGCTGGTTTAAAGGTA
>VWZG01008781.1:219561-328029 GCA_013396735.1 Grallaria varia | reverse complement strand
CCAGACCCTGGCCTCCCACAGAGATGAGACCAACTCTTTTGGCAGGCAGCACTCTCAGCACAGTCTCTATGCAGTGTGCACACAGTCCTAAGTTTTAAGTGTTGCAATTCCACACCTACTCCAAAGAGAAGGTTATCGTAAATTACAGAGTTAAAACAACTAGATTTTTTGATTAGCGCTCTGTTTTGGTGCCATTAGTGTTCGTGTGGATTATATTTACAAGTTTCTACCCATACCCACCAGGGTTAAAAAATGGCTTATGAAGCACAATGAAAGCTGAGATTCTAATTACATGATTCTAAGAGTTGAGGCTTCAATAAAAACACAGGTACTATGGAGCTTGCGCAAACCAAATATCTGTGAGTCCAGGGACGAACAGATAATCCATCTTCAAGCTTCAGTTGGGGGTACTCTAGCTGCATGCTGCCCCACACTCAGAACCTTAGATGTTTGAACCAGCCCTAAGCCTGATTATTTTTCTCATGTTTACCCCCTCTTGCACTAACACAGTTTACTGTATAAACATCTCACTTGGGGGTTTGATTACATTATATTTACTCCTGTGACCTTTCTTTTATTGCAAGGATTAGGCCTCAGAAATTAGTAGAAAATCAAAGTAACTTCAGGAGCTATTTTCATTGATTTGAGGGTATCCTCTCAGTGGGGCAAAACCAGCACTGGACATTACAGAGGGAGAATGCTTGTCAGACAGACCATGATCATATTAAAAATATCTTGTATGTTTCTTTCGGAGGATAATTTTTCCATTATCCATTTTTCCAATTGTTCCATATATCAGGGAAGATCCAGACATCATATACTCTGATCTGTTTTCCCATTATGTCTTCCCGGTGGCAAGTAATATTGTCTGCACAATTGCTACAGATGAACATCTGTCTTTCTAAAATTCCTTTGCCTTAGGTTATGTTTTCACTGAATCATAGAATAGTTTGAGTTGCAAGACACCTTTTAGGGGTCATCTAGTCCAATCCCCCTGCAATGAACAAGGACATCTTCAACTAGATCAGGTTGCTCAGAGCCTTATCCAACCTGACCTTAAAAATTTCCAGGAATGGGGCATCTACCACCTCTCTGGGCGACCTGTTGCAGCATTTCATGTCCCTCATTGTAAAAAACTTCTTTTTTATATCTGATTGAAATAAACCCTCCTTCACTTTAAATGCACTCTTTTTCCTGTTGTAGCATGCATTGCTAAAGAGTTTGTCCTTTTTCTTATAGTCCTCCTTCAAGTACTGGAAGGCTGCAATAGGGTCTTCCCAGAGCCTTCTCTGGTCCAGACTAAACATTCCCAATTCTTTCAGCCTGGAGGGAGATCCAAGAGCAGAAAAGCAAACTTGGCCACCAACTTGATGCAAATGACTGTATGTGCCTGCTAAGGTAAACCAGAACTAAGCTGGGTCTGAGCTGGCCTGTATGGGGAACAGAAGCTGGATGTCAGGTACAAGGGAGTAAGGGAGGAAGTGGATGCAAACAGGGTTGCATGTGACATATGGTTCCTTTTGCTTTCAGTCTGGTAAAAGTTTCTTAGTGGATATGAAGTCTTGTGTCTGGTTGTGTAAAGCCCATTAGCATATGTCTCTGCAGTGGGTTTCTGTGGCAGAGTTCCAGTAATTACTGTTCATTAGTATTCATTAGTACCAGGTCTTGCCTGATCTTGAGTTCATGTTGAATCAGCACTGCTGTAACATTTTTGATATGGGCTGGATGTAGAGGTCAACGTGGAGGCATTAATTAGGCCTGGTAGTCAGAAGTTATTTTCATGGCTCTTCAGATAGGGTTTGCTTCAGATCCACCATAGCTTTTCCTTCTGAAGTGGAAAGCATACATGTAAAGTGGAGCAATGGTGAGCCTGACACTCACTGACTTGTGAATATAAAAATATGAATTTAAAGAAAACCCTAAACATGCTCTCTGGAGTGACCTGTTAAAAAATCTGCAGGGATTTCAGTGTCTTTTCTTTACTATTGCTGCCACTTAGGAACGTTGAGACTGAAAAGAATTTAAAAATGCAAAATATGGGTGATGGATGATAATGTGATTTGTATTTCTGAATGTTCATTCCTCTTTTGATCAGCTACTGTTGATAAAAATGTAACCATAGCTTTTAGGGTATACCCTCTGACCTCTACAAAAAGAAAAACACTGAACAACAAACCTACTTGTCTCTTATTAAAAACAAAAGGGGAAAAAAGTCATGTTAGAATAGTTACTACATTAAACAGACAAGTTCAAGGTATTCTTGGAACCCAGAGGTACTTTTGTGAGGCTACAAGAACTTTTCTGTGAGGAAGGATTGAGTAAATCTGAACCTAGATTTTTATTTTTTTTTTTTTTGTAGAGTGGAATTATTTCAATTTCCAATTTTTTAAAGGAAAATTGTATTTTCTTTAAATATCTTAAACTGTATATTTTTCCAAAAGCACCATTCTATTTACCTTTTCTGTACTTCAACCATTTGGAAAACCATGATTCTCAACATGCGCATTCTTAATTCCAGTAATAACCTGTCTCATTAGAATGTTACTCACCTACGATAAAGCAGGTGTACAAAGATTCATACACTGAAGCATACAGCCAAGGTATTTTTTTTTTGTCATAGCCAATGCCTCCTTTAGCTGAATTTAAACCTGCAATGCAGAGATACAATTGGTGAGATTGCAGTAATATAAATTTCAGTAACACTGAAACTCAGATTACCCCAAAGAAATCTGGCTGAAGAATGGCAGGAAGAAACTTTTTGCAGACTTCCTCATCTTTAATAATGAGTAAAATATTTAAGAGGGGACAGGAAAATTTCTCCTAGTAAAGGAGATGCAGAAGCTGGGACTGCTCTTCTCATAAAGGATTTTCTTTCTACGTAACAACACTGATAGAGTTATAGATCTAGTTACGCTTCAAAACAAAAACCACAAGGTCCTCTTCTGCTTGAAATAATCAAAAGATTCCAGATGATGACAACAAGACTGGACAGCATATAATGCTTTCTGTCTTCCTTCAAGTCTGGTTCTTTTTGGAATTCCTCTGCTCTTTTTCCATTTTATGGATCTTGGGTAAACTATTTGACAGTGTGAAGTGAGGCTTTTCTTGACACAGAGTGTAGTTAGACTATAGAAGTCCCGATGTGGATGCTTAAATTTAAATAGTGACACAGGGAATGGATACATTCATGGAAGAAATATCAGTTGATGTCCATTAAATGGAAAGACACAATCTTTGGCTCAGGAGGTTATTGGTTGTTCAATGACAAATTACTGGGGATTGTGAAGAATTTGGTGGAAATATCATTGCTTGACTTGTTTCTGTACTCTTTGGCTGGTCACAGATGGAGACAGGTACTGGACAAATGTGCTTCTGATCTGACCCTGCACGGTCACACTAATGTTCTTGCAATACATCTCCACAGAAATATCATGTCGAGATCTTGACGGCAAAACATTTCTGCATAATTTTTAAATTCATTTTTAAATACAGCCAAGGTATCACACAGAAAGGCCTTTGTTTTAAATAAAAACAAGACAAAAAGTATAGATTAGGAATGTGCAAAAGTAACACCTCATGTAGTTAAGTTACTCCTCTCGGTAGTATGGACTACAGGGAAAGTCACTCCCTGTACCTGAAGCCTTTTGAACTATTGCATGATGTAATATCATAAATATCATAAATAAAGATTAATGATTTTATAGGTTCAAGAGGTCCAAGTACCTCTCTGAACCTAAGCAGACCATAGGTGTGTTTGGTGAACGAGATGGAGAGATTTGCAACCAGCACTAAGGAGGGGAATGAAAAAACTAGTATCACATCCTGTTTGGGCTGGTTCCCCAGCCTAAAAAATCTGGCACCCTCTGGGGTGACCTTTGGCACCAGCTGCTTTATAACTCAGACTCACACATCTGTCTCCAGAGCTGAACACCTCTTGGGCCTCACCTCACCCTCCCACCAGAAAGCGCACACACTCTGGATCCCAGCTGAACTGGATGCTTTTCACTTCTAAATGATTTAAAAGGAGAGACAATCCTCTTTTAGGGCTTCTGTGGGTGAGATTATTTCACAGGTATGCTGGTGCTCTTTGCAGATTAATGATGTAAACTTGTTTGAGACGCAGTATGGAACACACAGATTAATGATCTCTCCATACAGTATGATTCACAGGCACCTTTGCTTAAGTGTCATATGCAAACTGGCCTCAAAAGAGATACGCTTTGAGCCAGAACATTTAAAGTCAAGAAAGTCTGAACTGCACAACCAATTTTATAGGATGTTTTGCTAGAAATTATCTGATTGTGAGGCAAGAAAAATAAAATACAGATTCCACTAAATAAGAAATAAATAAGAAATAGCAAGCTTTTTCTGCCAATAAAAAAATTAAGATTCTCTTTATCTAAATGTAAGAAACAAATTAAGTTGAGTGATGATGCAATCCACTTAGAGGGCCCCTCTTCCTTCTTATCATGCTTACCATCTTGTTTGAGGATGCCTGTGATATGGTACTCCTGCTGCAAGAGAATTGTTTCTAGTTCAGGGAAAGAATGACGTGTCTTTAATAAACAAACCTTGGAACTATTACAAATCTGTGTTGACAAATGCTTGTCAAGAAGAAAACCAAAGAAACAAAATCAATACATGGTCTTGCATTAAATCACATTGTTTACAGATATCTTGGAACTTTTTTTTTTTTTTCCCTTTTTTTAAATTTTATTTTATTTTATTTTATTTTGTTTTGTTTTGTTTTGTTTGTTTGTTTACTCAATATCTGTCCCTGATTAATTTAGGATAAACCAGAGTTTGGCTTTATAACAACAGAAGTTTTTAAAAAAAGTTTACAGCCAACCTTTTCAAATATTCTGTCGTTTTTAAGGAAAAAAACATTCCTCCCAGCCTTCCTTATTCTGACACCATTTTACTTTAGAAGATCTCAAAGTACAAGTGAATACATGACACTTGCAGTGTCTCCAGTGTACACATTTTACGTTTGATTTATGACATTACTATATAGGTGCACTTGACAGCTTTCAGATTGAAGCAGAGACAAGAGAGCTTTAAAGTGAGATGGGTTATCTGGGTAAATCTATCAAGGGTTCGTCCTGGGAGAACAAGGAGAGAGGCTTTGTAGAGCCCTGCTGTGTAGCAAGCCTCCATGCTGAGCACATCCCAAGCTCCCTGACAGTTGCGCTCAGCCTTCACTGTAATAACGAATAAAAGGGAGCTCCCTGTAGATTACAGATCTTCCGTGTTTTGACATTGACCTTAATACATAATTTAACCACAAAGCCTGAGAAGTGTGGAACAAGATAAGAAAAGACCACAGAACTGGCAAATAAAGTGATGTTCAATCAGAAATCATATTTGTTCCTGATAGTGGAGATGTGGGCATTAAAAGGGGAGACAGAGAGAGGCTGAGAGAGAGAGAGAGAGGGGAAGGGAGAGGGGAGAACAGTCTGGATTATTTGAAGACTTATGGATCTCTTTTAAAGGACATATGGTTGTCAAATAAAAGTTTGTCCTGGATTTGCAGTAAGAAATAAAAAAAAGTCAATGGTTATTAAATTTTCATAGACACTGAGTTGCTGCTTTTCTCAAAATACTGTAATAGCATTTTCCATGTTTGCCTCATTTTTGTACTTTTGTGTTTAACTCAATGGACTGAGGAGGAGGCAGTACATAGAATTACCATAAAGCTGTCCTTAGGCATATATTTAGCCTAATCATGTTTAATATCTGCCTATTCTAGGCCTTAGCTCGGTTTTCTACATTAAAAGAAACAATTGTTTGGATGCTGAGAGTTTGTAGGTTTTGCTTCTTATTTACAGAGAACACTCAATGCACAAGTGAAATGCACAGTGGGATGGGCTGCTAGCATGGCAGTGGCATATTTTTACTTTAGCAGAAGAGGCTCATGCAAAGGAATAGGAATTTTTGACATAAAAGGGTGTGACTGTGGATACTGTTAAAATTAAGCACAATTCTTATGGGAAACTTATCAGAGCTAAAATGATGTAAAAAATAAAAAAAATTACTTTCAAATATCACGAAGGAGGCAAAGAGTTGGGAAGAAGTGGCTTTCCATCATTTGTGTTGGTTTTGTTTTTTTCATCCCGATTAGATAACATGTATGACCAGCTAATCTCATATTTTGATTCTTTTTATATGGCACATGACTCACTTCCTGTTATGCTACAACATGTGGATGGTCATGACTTAAAGAAAATTCCCATTAATCATTGATATTTTAAATGCAAAATATTTGAAAAATATTTATATTTAATAATATTTAAATTTAATTTTTTAGTTTGATTCTGGTTGCAAAATTTAAATTTGATGTCGCCTGTTGGACAGGGTTTTCAGACCTCTTCGTTATCCCCAAATTCTTAAATTTCATTTTGGAAATACATGCAGGCACCTAAGTAGTTTGAGTGGTTTTGTATGATGTACCCAAGATTCCTTAGTGCTCAACCATAGGTACATATTTGGGCTGGTTTGAGTACAAATAGTTTGACTCTTAAAATAAAGTCAAACCATGAGAATAAAGAATTAAACATGAAAGACAATACACTCTTTCATGTATAAAGCTGGAATTGTGTTTCTTTCATTTCCAAAAGCAAACAAGTGAGCAAACTAGGGGAATTAGAGTACATCAGTATTTTCATTTGGGATCATTTTAGTGTATCATGCAATGCATACTTTGAAACAGTATGTTGAAGTATGTTTGGGGTTTTTTAAAATACATGCATATATATTTAAAATAAGGTATCAGGAGTATGACTCCTCAGAGCAGTCTGCACGCCAGAAAAAGCTCAAGTTCAGAGTAACGTTTTAACTCAACACAATACAATGGTCCCAACATTATCTCCCTCTCATCACAGCACTCCACTTGCCATGTAACCCCTTTGACATGCTCACTTTTGTATGAACAATGCAACCCACCCTGCTGCATACTTCAAAGGGCTGAACACAATACTTCAGCCCTCTCTCACCTGCTGCATTATTGAAGAACATGATGACAGTTAAAGTCCCACAGCTACATGGCAAGTCCTTCTCCAGGATAAACTGGCCTAATTTAGTAGTAAGGATTCCGCTCTAAGTGAACTTCAGAGTGCTTACACCAGCCTTGTTAGGACTACAGTTAACTACTTTCACAATAGTTTTTACACTTGAAAGAAAAAGGAAGAAATAAATGGGGGAAACTCCCATAACTCCATCCCAAACATCTCAGCTATTTCTGGTCCACCTATGCAACTTTCCATCATTGTGCTAATAGCAGATATGGGGTAAAACTCTGTATCCTTGTGTAAAGAAGTGAGTGAAACAGAAAGAACTCGAAGGAAAAACACATGGAGATGACATCAGTTAGATGTTTTCTTACCTAGGAGGGGAGACAAAACTATTTTGTTCTGCTAAAAATTGTTTTGCATAAAGCCTGGTGGGAAGATTGACAAGGCAGTTTTAGAGAAAGGGAGAGACAAATTATTAGGTTTGTTAAGGTTATTTGCAGTATATTAAATACTTGACCATTTTTTTGGGTCCAAATGTGCTAGCTTGGCTTTGAAATCTGCTGTTACACAGATTCATCATTTTTCATGGTCATTTTTGTTTGATTTGTATAATAATGCCAGGAAAATACATTACTAAAAGCAGGAATTTACAGATGATGACTGTTGTATAACATTGCCATAACAGCTGCAGCTCCAAACTTAGTAGTTTGCCTCACTGGCACGCCAATCTGAAGGTCTTTTTGAGGAACGCATCACAAACCAGGGTGTTAAGAGTCTGAGAAAGAGAACAAATGGTAAGAGGGAGAGGGAAGTGAAACAGTGTGCTTTGGATTTGGCAAAAAATCCAGGGAAGTGTAATCTGGTGTGACGTTTCCCCATCCTCATTAGGACCAACTTTCACAAACTGATGGAGAGCCGGCAGGTCTGCAAATCTTCTGTGATTGCCTCTAGAGTCATAAGGGCTGGAAATGCAGTGATCACTTACAGGGTGGCTTATGGGGTTGTTTCTGACTTATGGACGGGAGATGTTTCTTTCATCACATAGACACACAATTAAAGTAGCTTCCCCATTTCATCAGTAGACCACCAAGATGTTCTATTTCAGAGTTTAGAAAAACAAAAACAAAAGCTGAGCCAACTGGGGCTGATCCTTGAGAAGAAAAGTAGAAATTTATTTTTGTTCCTGATAAGGAACCAGTGCCTGAAGTAGATAAAATTCTCAAAGTTTTTAAAATTATGGTGAATGCTGAAAAGTTAAGGGGAAAGCTCAGGCAGTTATTTAAAGGCTATATGAAAGTCATAAAGGCAAATAAAACAGAAGAGGGACACAGCTTTTGACTGGGTTTGGTGCATAGAAGTACCACATTTCTCATGAGAACAAAGGGAAACGGACATTTCATCTTCAGAGTTCCACCAGGGGACCAAAAAGCCTCCAGAAGAGATATTATCGAAAATATAGATGGAACAATAAAGTAATTTAGTACAGACTCAAAATTAGTCCAGTCCTTGTGAATTTAGGGTATTGAAAAGTGCCCTTTTCAAAACTACACACTTTGTTGTGAATTAGTAGAAAGTTTAATGCTTAGACTAAATGCTTGAACCTATGTCTGTGAACACCAGTCAAATGGGTTCGTAGAAGAAATGCTACTGAAGTAGCTTTTTCAGTCCATGTGAAAGAATATAAAATAGTCCAGTATATGTGCTAATATCAAGAAAGGAAAAGAAACCATGCATTTGTGAAAACACTCAGACTGGAGCAGGTAATGAAATGAATAAATAGTGTGCAGAGGCGAGTTGTGCATCTGCTCAACAAAGAAAGATGTTGCAAAGTCCAAAGAATGGAGAATAAAACAAAGCACAAATGGCCTCCATGTGATGCACAAATTAGGCCCAGGAGCAAAAATGAAAGAAGTGAGAAAAACTAAAACACACTTTTTCAAAAGAAAGTATAAAGTTGGAGAAGTCAAAGGTGAGACTGAAATCTGAAAGCAAGGGACAAATTCCAGGCCTGGCCAAGTGTGAAGTGTCACTGATGTTCAAAGGCACAAAGAGTAAAACAAGACGTTGTGGTAATGCACTAAGGAAAGCAAATAGTCCTTGGGCATAAACTTGGTCTCGTCACTGGAATGTGTGCCAAAGCCCAGCAGATTCATAGCCCTGGGGACAAACCTGAACCAGACATGAATGTGCCAATGCGTGAAGTGAAGTGTGCTTGCAGAAAAAAGAGGTCACCTGGTGACATTCAAGGTATGGTTAACGGAGGATGCAGAATCTCTTACATGTGGCACTAATAAAAGCACAGCAAAACATGACAACAGATGGCTTCATTCACAGGCCAGGGCAATAAAATAGGCTTGTTCTTTGTAGCTGTGGAGAAAAATAGCAAAAAGGATTGGTCTTAGATTTTGCAGTGACCACAAGATGCTGAACAAGACCATTTAAAAAGGGAAACATTTCCATTTGCTCTCAAGGAACAAAATATTTGCTGAGATGGCAGAAGCCAAGTTCTTCAGAAGATTAGATGCAGAGGGAGGGTTTTGGCAGACTCTGCTGGACACTAAATGCTTCAAAATTTGCTTTCAAATCACCATTTTTCAAATGCCGCTTCCTGAGATTGCCTTTTGGAATCCATTTACTGCCAGAAGCACATTGCAGCACGACAGCCCAATCAGTAGGAGGTCTCCCAGGGATGAAAATACATGTGAATGACATAAGAGAAAAGCGCAGCACGACTACTGAGCATCAGTAATGTGGAGGATACATTAGAAGGTGGAGAATTGTGGACAATACTGAAAACTGTAAGAAAACCCCCCCACCTTCAACTGAATCCCTCAAAACTGTCAATCTCAAGCTATTGAGAGAAATAGACCACAAAACAAATGATGGCTAACTCATCTACAGCAGAGGCATTGAGGGCTATGACAGTAACATAGGACAAACATATGAATGCATATTCTAAGTAGAACATGCAACAGTCATAGAAAATTTTGTGATTTTATCTAAAATTGAAAGACAAGACACTAAACACAGATCACTTTCTGAGAAACACAAGAAAGGACTTGGTGAAACACTGCTGAGCAAGTGTACTGCAATTTTTGTTTTCAACGACTGAGAGGAGGCTGTGAATATGGAGGTCCTGCTGAGACATTGACTAGTAACTGTAAGCAGTCATGTGACTTAGAATGAGCTTAACACAGTGTATGACCACTACAAATGTATGAAGCTCTGTATTTACCTGGGATGTGGGATGAGTTAGGCAACCAGTCATACGAACTACAAGCAGAGAATGATAAAAAACACTTCTCCTGCTCACATTGGATAATCTGGAGATCAGTTACAAAAATGGGAAGTTACAAGATCAGTTACAAGAATGGGAGTTACCACAGTAAGGCAAAATAAAACGTAGGGAGGATGTTCATCAACAAGGAGAGCTGGAATGACCAGTCAAAAAACATACAGGTGAAGTTGCACTTTACTCACAGATGAAGACAGATCTCATAAATGATGAACATAAATAAAAACTGGTTTAATTGCATCAAGTAGATATCTGTAAGTTAGCCTTTAATGTCTATATTATTCATATGTTCCAGGTTCCAAAATCAGAAGTGAAACATAATTTATGTGGGTAAGCACAGCGTCTCTCAAGGCGTATAACTAATTGAAAAGACCACAGGTTTAGCTGTGATCAAGTGTATTACAACTGATGCATAACTGTTAAGAAAGGGAATGGTTATTCTTGTACTTCATTTCACAAATTCTGAACTCCCAAATGTTTCTACAGCATATGCATTTTAACATAAGACATCAAAGGCTTGATTCACTTGCCCATGTATAGGCTTCTTATTCCATTTAAGATGCACAGACATACCTGAAACATCCACAAGGAATGATGCAGGACTTAAAGGAGACCTGTATATTACTACAGTGTGAGCTGGAGGACATGGTAGACACATTAGGGCATCTCAAATCCCGTAGGTGCCTATATGTACTATAAAGGCTCAAGTAAGTCTTTAACCATAGATATCAGAGGCATGCCAGAGCACACTCTCTGCATAAGGAAGAATTTGCTCAGAAAACACTTGGCACAAGAGAACCCTGGAAAAAAAAAAAAAAAAAAGAAAATCAGCCATACAAGTCTGCATAGATACCTGAGACAAAGAAACAAACTTTAATCAAAGAACTGCAGATAGATGTGATTTTTGGCAAACAGCCTTGAGAAGGCAGAACGGACGCAGAAATGTAACAATCACCAGGTGTTTGCCACCACCCAAAAGTACAGACCTTGGTAAGATTATTGCTGTCAGAAAAAATCCCTGGTTACATCACCTAGTTTACGTTCTGCAATTTCAGCCAATGAATGGACTTCTCAGATAAACTTATCATCTCGGTACTGCGCTTATAGGAAAACTTACTTAGATTTTGGCATTTGGCTGATATCCCTGTTATTTTTTTTTTTATTTTTATTTTTTTGTTTAGATTAGAGCTACAAGGTCACCTTATGAAAGAGTTGGGGAATTACCCTGACTAGCTAGCCAGGCACAAGGCTGGTACAGCACATGTGGTGTGTAGGGGGGCCTGGTGTTTCATGTGGTTTTGGCTATTGCCAGGGTGAAGGTGAGCATGACCTTGGCCTTCAGGACAAGAAGAACAGGCACTGAGGAGCTTCAAGAACAACATGCCTGTAGTAGAGGCTACAATGCCTCTTTGATCACCGGTACTTACCTGTCAAAGCTGGGCCCGAAGTCATCTTTGTTCTTCCATCAGCCCTGGCATTGGGATTGACTTGGGGAATAGTTGAATTAATCTGAAGGCCTGTTTCCCATAGTAATTTCTTTGAGTTCTTACTTCACTTATGCTGTGGCCAGTTCACATGTAAAACTGCCTCCTGCTGCCACTGATAAGCTCACTTTGAGCACATCCTTCCACAGGCTTCTTCTTCATGTTCTGTATCCAGGTCAGTCTCTGGCTATCCAAAGCAGATTTTGTTATATCGAAAGACTGCAACTGAGCTATGCTGAAACGGAATCTGCAGATGTGTAGTCCTAGGGAAAGAAATGCTTCCCCTTTAGGAGAGGAGATCATTCTGACATGGGGATTTTTCCTCTAGGCCATGGCACCAGACATGCGCACAGCACTTTGCAGATAAGAATGACTCTGTGCTAAAACAGAGTTGTCATTTCAAACTTGTTTTTGAATTACAGACGTAAAGAAAAAGCAACAAATCCCACAAAATTGCTATATATGTTTTTTTCTTCTCTTTTAACTTGCACACAGCTGAAGCAAATTATTTTATGTCCAGTAAAAGTCCTCTCTTATAAATGTGCTGGTTGTTTCCTTTCATATGAATTTTTTCCGTATGCTTTATGAACTTTTGAAAATTCAGGGCAAATAATTGCACTGTGGATAAAAATATAACATAAGTAGTGGAGACTGCTGCACTAAAGAAGAAAAAAAGAAACACTTTTCTGGAGTCAGAAAGCCTGGGGCAAATGAATATCTCCTTGGAAACTTTAGTGGTAGTTTTGCTTGAGTGCAGATTATGGACTCATGAGGTCTGTGAGTGGACAGGCATGCCCATATAATCTTTACGACATGTGCATGTTATTTAATAGGATGCCTGCAAACAAAATTCCAAGAGCGAAAAAACATTGTCTTGAATGGAACTGAAGTCCCAGCTTAGATCAAAATCCATCCTTCGCTGCTTCAAAAAATGATCAAAAGCTTTGAAGGAAGTTTCCCTGTTTCTGTTGTGTACGTGTACAAGCGGAAAAGGACATTAACTGGGATCTCTAAGCATCTCACCTGCTGTCTGGGGTTTGGGATTCAGGACAAACGACATTGTGCCTTGTGTCCACAATCTCTTCAGATGAAATTTAGGTAGGATGGGTGACTTTCTTTGTGTGGAAGAAGAGGAATGCATGGATTGAGAAAACTGGTAAGAGGGACGACAGCCTTCTTAATGTCCCTCACTATGTTTTTTGTAAGTCATAAATTCCCTTCTACTAAAAAAAAAAAAAATAGTTGAACCAATTTAATAGCATGTTCAATTGAAAAAAATTGTTAAGAGGAGGAAACCTTTTGGGTCCCAATTACTGTTAATTTGTAATCCGGTGAGGTCAAGTACCTGATTAAATATTTATATAGGAGAAAGGTCATAGTCTTGTGTGATCTCCTATGCCCTGTGTTAATTTTCCGTCAGATGCAATGAGTTCCTTTTGGAGAACACTCTATCAGAGAAAGTAAGCCTTGCTCTTGGCCTCAGAAAAGGCAACTGTTGGGTTTTGATGTCAAGCAGCTGAAATCAAACTCTTGCAGCTAGGTACATTTTTTAGCTCAAGTTTTTCCAAGTTATTTAGTGATTTTGGGCTTCTCAGCATTTGAATGCTCAACATGAGACCTTTGGAAGGCACCAGGCTTTAGAGAAAAGAGAGTCTGACCTCTGGAAGTTGGGACACTTTAAAGAGGTCTCTGCTGGACACATGTATGTCGTGTGGAAACCTTCCAAAGTCGCTAGTTACTTTAGAAAATCTTGCACTCAATTGACACAAAACTATTGTTTTCTAACTATTGTAATTTGTTCTGTAATTTAAACCTCCCCCCTCCCCCCCCAAAAGAGACATGCCCTATGAGGCTTGGGGGTGTCTGATGAGCAAATAAGTATCTAGGTGGAACTCAGACAAAACCAACTGGAACCAGCAGAGATTTGTCAGTTTTCCCACTGTGTATATGAAGGGGCAAACCATCCTGTTTGCTCCTCCAGCTGGAGTGGTGGGGATCAACCAAGGTCTCTCTTTGAAACACTTTCCTTGCTATGGCACTTCGTGGAGTAGTGCACTCGCTGCAGTCAGCATGTGTGGCCTTGGATGTCCTCTTGGGTTGAACCCAGCTTCTTCTAGGGAGGACCAGGTGCTCCAAGTGCTCTGTGGGGTGATCTTTCTGCCAGTGGCAGCCTTTGGCACCCTGATGTGGGACACAGTTTCTGTGGAAAACCTATTTTGTCATTCTCATATTAAAATTAATATGTTTTCATGCACACTTGCTGGAGTTTGTGTTTTTTTGCCTTGTGTATGTGTTCACTCATGTTTAGCTGGATGTATTTTAATTCTTCTTTTACTACATTTTAATTTTCTGTGTATCTCTCTGACAATGCTGTACATAACCACACATTGGAAATGTACGTTCAATCAAACTTTCTACGCCAGGCAAATATATTAGCGAAGCTGGAAGCCACAGGTGCAGAAGGATGACAACAATTACAGTTTCTAGAGGTGGTTCGTTTGCCATAACCAGTTACCTCATGTATCATGCAAAAAAGCCCCTGTGAGTATGAGACAATTGTGGGGTTTGTATGCAACTTTTTAATGGGGAAAACCTATATGGAGTCATTCACGTAAGTGCCACTGGATCTGTAAGACTGCTGCAATGACATGCAGACATTCTGAATCAATATTGTTGGAATGACCCAGTTGGGTAGAACTTGGACTGGTAACTATTCTTTATTGTACTGTTATTTTTTTCCCTTTGTAACCTATGATTACTTAGTGACTGAATTAAATGTTTTTGGCCAGCGAACACTGAGTAGTACTGGGAGAAAGATATGACATCCACCTATTTGCAGTATCTATTTTCCCCCTTGTTGACATGTACTCCCACTACTAACACCCTGGAGATTGAAGGTGATGCAGATGAATCAGGTAGCTGTATCCTTAGGAGGGTAGTGTTCCTACTACACTGTCCTTTCATGAAGAATAACTGTAGAATCAACAGAATATTTGCTGTCATAGTTCTATGCTTTTCTCTTGTTTGTCAGGTTTGAAATGTGGACTCTTGAAAGCAGTGGTTATCGGTCATTCCCTGTTTATATAATACTGAGTAGAATGGGACTGTAATCCTGTTAGCCTACTAGCAGGCTGAATCTTCTAATCTGATATTACACAGTCAAACATGAATTAGCCAATCTAGGCTCCCATTTTACTCAGTGGTCAGAATGAGACACTGAAGAATGAGTTTATTTTAAATTTGTGTGTTTTAATGGAGAGAGAAAATCCTTGATGTAGAAATTGTATCTGTTCTTTTTCCCAGAACATGTAGAGTTGAAGGCCAGGAAGTAATCATCTCGTCTAGCCTTTAGTATTATCCCAAACCATTACATATCCCAAATTACAGATATAGAACCCAAATAACTTGTACTTTGGTGAAAGAATATCTTCATAAATCTGACCATGGAAGAAGTCCAAAAATGTAAAAGTATCCTACTGTTTCTACTGGTACAAAGTTCCCAGGCTTAATTGCTGTTCTGCAGCACAAATCCCAGATACATTTATTCTAATCTGAATTGTCTGGTTTAAGCTTCCCAGGCTTTGGGTTCTTGTCACACTTCTCTCCTCTATAATTTTTCACAGTATTTGCTACCTGAGAAGATGTTACTGAAATCATGTCACTTCTCAACCTTGCTTCAATAAAACAAATATACTGAGCTCCTAGAGTGTCTCACTGTAAAGTGTTTTCTTTAGCTTTTGGTATGCTTTCTTCACATTTTCCATTTTTTCCATTTCCTTCATAGAACATGGACACCATATGTATTCACCCTTGTCATAAACCCTCTCTTGTTCCTGCATTCCCTGTTTAAAAATAAAAAGGCTGGCTTTTTTTTTTTTTTTTGCCACTGTAAACCAATTTGGGTTCCTGTTGAGTTGTTCTCACACTACAGCTAGTTTATTTTAATTTATCTGCAGACATTTCTGTGTAATGTTCTGTATCTGTGTGCTAAATTATGACCACCAACCTCGAGGGTAAGTGCCTGCTAGGGTATTCTATGTAACATAAGAGGTCCGATGGCTTTCACTACATTCCCAGCAGAAAGAGCTTGAACACTGGACATACAATGACATTTTTCCAAAATCTATCAAGTCTGGGTATTAACACAGTGACAGGCTTCTGCAGGGTGACACTAGCCAAATAATTTGACTCACCATGTTGCATTAGATTTTTGAGCATGTCAACAGTCTGTGTTGTGATGAGCCAAAACACTGAGGGAAACAGAGCTCTTGCAAAAAATGACAATTTAAGCCCATTTTAATTCCGTTACTTCACTAAGCTTAAGGGTTGGCAGCTGAGAATCCAGCTTACCCCTTCAATACAACTGTTGCTTTCAGCCAAGGAATTTGCAGTATATTTTACTGGAGTAAATTAATTACGTAGTAAAGAACTTGGTGTCTTTTGAAGCCAAACTGCAGACTCCTTAGAAGAGAGTGCACTTTCCAAAATAGAATATTACAGAGCACATTCTTATTCTGAATTGAAGAAAATACCAGCTTGGACTCAGAATTATGGGCTGGTAAACTGCATTTTCCTACTCATATTCTAGCCCAAGGAAGGATTTCCACTGTCATTTTAATATTTCTCCCTGGCTATTTTTTAATCTGGTACAGTTTGGAAGAGAGAAATACAGTGCTTGGCCACTGTTTCATAACATATGCCTTACTGGAACTGGATTAGGAGACACAGGAAGTCCTTGATCCAACAGAACTCTAAACTTGAAGAAAGTTTAGACTGTAAGCTGCTAGGGGCAGGGCTGTTTTGCTGGTGTCCATAGAGTGACTTTCAGAGTGGCATCCTTGCCCATGACAAAAAGTTCCCAGGTGCTCAAGTAATAAAACTGAAAAATATGCAAATAGTCCCCTTGAAGATCCAGTGCTTTGACGGATCAGGGCCACGACTCAGCAGATGAATGATGTTGGCTCACAGCAGCTGAACAAGCCCTATTGTTTTAGGAAGCTGTCATCTTGTGCTCCAAATTCTAATCCTTCATTAAAAATAGCCTCTAGCATATAATTGCAAAAATAGCCTTCCCCACTTGGACTGACAGCAAATTGATGCTGTGTTGCCTCTAGCTTCTGTAATAACTGGAGACAGCAGCCCAGACTGGCCTATATTCAGTCCTTTCACTTCAATATCTTGTTGACTCTGAAGCCTAATGATGACTGGCTCAGAGTTCATGCTATTATTTAACTGATGATCAAATATGCAAGAAATAAGAAGAAAAATGATCAACAGAGGTTAGTATATCTTTAGAGCATTCAAACCCTAAAGTATGTGATTGCTGTTTGCCATGTGATCCTTTATCTCAAAACATGGCTTCTTGTGAAGCATGATGTATCTCCACAATAAATTCTGTTTTTCATAAAACAATATATTTGTTACTATGGAGGACATTAGAACTAGTTCTTAAACAGTCATACTTTTTTGGTTTCTCTTTTTTTATATTTGTAAGAGTGTAACTTTGGGTAATTTCTAGTTTATCATGTTTATAATAAAGAGGTGGATGTTTGTTCAGATTGTCTTCAGTTCAAGTCCCCTAGTTCATCTTCTAACTGGAAATGTGCAGAGCATGCTCATATGAATTGCTCATTTTTTCCCCATTCACTTTGTAGATGAAAGACTTATGGAATGAACTGAGTGAAATAAATAAATAAATTAAAGAAAAAAGATCCAAGACAAGACCAACTGTACTGCAGCCAACTGAGAACATTTTTTTCAACATCTGGTCAAAAACATCTGTGGCATTGGTCTAAGAGCAGGTGCAGCATGCAGGAACAAGGGTATTAGAAATTCAGATGGACAATGTGTGTAAATGGTTCAGGGAAAACTTCTGCAAATCTGGCAGTTAAAATAATATATTCCAAGGTAGTCCAGGGAATTAAAGGATGATCTTTTCCTGAGGCTCACTCTTAAATTTGTTGATTATGTGTGAATGAAGGAGACATTTTGAAATCTGGATAACACCTCATATGGTCGAAAGAAAATATTTTGATCTGGAACAGTGTGAATAAATCCAGTTCCTACACAAGCCATTTACCTATCAAAAATCTTTTAGGGAATGCACCAGTCCTTGTGAAAATGCACTTTTATATATGAAGAATATATGTGAGGCTGTGAAATATTGTCATATAGTATGACGACAAATTGTTCTTTGTCTATCATAGTTTAAAGAATGTGTGCTAACAAGAAAACTGAATTATTGTGAAACTTCTGTGAACATATCTTCATGAACCACCTTAAGTAATATACAAGAGAAGCCAATTAAGTATGAAATTCCTCATTTTTCTCTTTCCTGTGAAATCCTCAAATTGTTTTTTAATTTGCTAAAGACTTTCCAGAATGCAGTCTTTCTGTGGCACAGATGGTATCAGGGGTCGCATAAGTCCTGCAATGTTGCAGAATGACACATTCTGCGATATGTTCTGTAAATAAGAAAATGCAAGTTAATTTCAAAGGTAGGATGAAGAAGAAAGTTTTGGGAGCTTGGTTGGTTTTTGTTTGTTTCCTTGTTTTTTGGTGGTTTTTTTTAAAGATAAATGTTTTTTGCTGAATACTTATTATCACTCAAAAATCCTGGTAACTTGAGGCAAACAGAACATAATCTGGGGATTAATCCATTTTTCTGTCATCTCTGCAGGGCTCTGTAGTAACTGAATTTTCCCCTGATGCTATGAAGACTATTAAACTGAAATATTTCAGAATGTTCAAAATGTTTCCCATTTGCTGTAGTGGAAATACAAGGAAAAATACCTATGGACTGCAAAGGAGATTAAAATAGCTGTTACAAAAGAAGTTGTTTCATGTGGCTTATTACAGTTTATTTTTGTAAGATACTGATATTCTTCTTTTCAGGTGGATTTTGAGTTACCCTATTTATAACAATGTGTTATTATTTTAGTCGTGAATTTCTGTTCACCAGGGTGATAATAAACATACACTCTGCTTTCCTGCCTCTATAGAGCTGGAGGCGGGTTTTCACCTTGTCCTAGTTAGACCAGTCATTGATACAATGTAGAGGCAATCATTAAATACAGCTGTATACAGAGACCCTATAGTTTTAATGGTATTAGGCTTTTCTTGGGCAAGTAAAGAAATGTCAGAGGAGATTGTCTAAATGCATACTGACACTTTCAAGAATCAGCTGCTTCCCTAAACGTGTCTGACAAACTAAGTAAGTATTAATTACCTAATTTATTGTAGCTTGGCTGATCTGTTTATCAGACAGAAATTTTGTATATCATGTGTATCTTTTATTATTGTTGTATGTCAAACTGAGGTGGGATTTGCCTCAATTTTTGAAGACTTGTTTCAAAAGAGCATAACTAAAGTTTGCAAGAGAATTATTTTTGTAACATTTTTCCCACAAGGCTGGCTTGTCAGGCTTATCAAGGCACTTTATGCGCTCTCTTATAATGTAATATTTAATACCTTTGTTTTTTGCATTTGGTTTCCTTGGTACCATTAGGATAGGACATAAAAAAAAGGCAGATACAAAAGTGTAAGTGTTGCTTTGTCAATTAATCTGCCAAACTGTACACAACCAGCTGGATGACTAAAGAGTAGGGGCCTGATCCTACAGGCATCTACCAGAGCACTTCTTGTCCTTAATGTGGGTAATTCCACCCAGGTGTTCTCACTGAGCTAGGGAACATTTTCCATTTTGATGCATGGAGAACCACAACATAGCACACACTGTGGCAATTTTTCCCCTTGAACTAACACTGTAAGGTGTTTGAAGGGCTAGGGCTCATGTGTGAGGTATGTAGGCCTGAGAGTCAGCCAAACAATTGCAAATGCAAGAGGTCTGTGGTTTGGGCTTACTGTAGCATTTAGCAGCCTGCTCAAGTATCTTCAAAAATAATGTTTCATTTCTGTGGCTGCTTGGAAATGTTGAATTCTGTCCCTACACTGAGTTTTTTGGACGGCGAAATGTAGTGCAGACTGCAAGGGGAACTTATCAGAACCAGCGTTACCAGAAGCTAAGAGAACATAACTCACATTCCCAAAATACAAGGACTTAAAATAGAATGTTGTCAGGTGTGAGGGTTTATGTCCTGGCTATTTTCAACTTTAGTGAGAGGCTCTTATCCTGAATCTGCAGTTGGTGAGTTTAGATTTCCACCTCTGGCAACACTAAAATGCAGGCCTTTCCTCTTCATGCTCATTCTTATTGGCAGTCCACTGGAGCTTCACTGAGCCTCAGCTGCATCCTCCATAAATAGGGGAGTGTGCTTCACTTGGACCCTTACCAACTCCTTCATTTTTCCTTCTTCTGAAACTTTTGAATATAGTCCAGTAATGCGGTTCCAAAAAGGCATTCCAGTCCTATTACTATATTTTTTAAAATATATATATCTATATATTTACTTCTCAGTTTTCCTTGTCCTCTATTTCTTCAGTTCCCCATAGGGAAATAAAATAAGAAGGGACTCCTATTTTTTAAAACTAATTTTTGTTTTTTGGCCCCTTCCCATGACAATGGTCATCTCTACTAGAAGCAACATCTTTTGAGAAAAAAAAAAAAAAAGGACAAGTCTTTTAGAAAAGTCATCCATGCTAAGAGGAAGTGGGAGATAGCCATTTTCAGGCACAGTCCTTGTAGGAAAGCCAGGCATTCTGTGTTGATTTCAAAACCCTTTGATACCAGAGAACATTATTTTATATTCACAAATTTCAGCCTCTTAGTAGCATTCTGCATCAAATCTGAACAGTATTTTGAAATGTCCTTCATTTTTGCTAAATTAGTATAGATTTGTTAATATGACGGAGAATGTTTGTCCAGTACACAATCTTTCCATATATTTAATTGCTGCCACCTTGTCTGAGTCCAGTTGACTTTATTATAGGTCCTACAGAGCTAATTTCACCCAGCCAAAGCTGGCATAGGATGCATCTGGGTTTAGGTTTACTTTCTCTGGCTTTTCTGTCATTTCTAACCCCAAGAAGCAACCTGTACTGAATTTGTTCTGAATGTGAGATGTGATACTTTAGCACAGATGGTATGGCAAACTCAAAAGGCAGTAACTATCCAGTGACACTTCAGGGTCAAAACCAGAGAGAAAACAAACAGTTTACCTTCAGCTCCTGTCAAAGAGAATAGCAGTAAGCATCTGCCTGAAGTACATGAGAACTGTTTGTGCTTTTCTTCTCTTTTGGATATATTCCTGGATTTTATGTTTATTGTTTAAAAAGACCTAGTGAGACCATTTATACTGTGGGGTTTTTCACCCAGTAAACTTTGGCATTTAAGTCTCACAAATTGTGTGCCCTCATTAGCTGTATTCTCGGAGGCGTTAAGCTCCTGAAAACTCCGGTGTTCAGGGCACAAGTTTCTAACCAGCCCTGAAAACTGAGTTGCAAGAGGTAGACAGTTTTCTTTCTTAGGAGCACTTGTTTCACTAAGCAGCATTTCTGGCCGTATGCTCTGCACAGGGAAACTTTTGTAGTGTTTGCAATATTGTTTCAGAAATGGTTTTATGATTTGTGGCTTCCAGAAAAAACGCATTCCAATGAAACAGCTTTGACACTTGCTTCACCTGGTTACTCAAAATATTAACATCTCTGTTGAGTGAAGGTATGGCAAGCACATCGAGGACATAGTAATCTTGGGCACTTCCACTTTCATCACAGACAACTGACACAGAAATTGTTCCAGCTAATTTCTTTTTTCCCCCGGCAACATGGTAATCAAAGACTTTAGGGAGATACTCAGTACGCAACCATTGAGATGTTGGCATGACCCCAGGAGATTTTAGGTTTGCTTCAAGGTAGTAATACAGACTTGGGTTATCAAGATCACTGAGTGCCACACTAACACATGTAAATGCTCCTACCATCTGAAAAAAAAAAAAGGACAAAAAAAAAAAAAAAGGAAAAAAAGAAGACTTCCTGAATTGTTTAATTGTTTTGGTTCTAAACAGTAACCCATTTTCCTGTGGGGCACATGGGAATAAAATCTGTTTTTCCCCTTGTGATGCACCCAGTGGCTCTGGGACAGCCGATGGAGAGCAGCCTTTTCTCCAGGACAGCAGTGCTGGCACACCCATGGGCAAAGCACCACCACCAGAAACATCGAACGGCATTTCATAGGGAACAGAAACCACTTGGAAATGTTTCTAAATCTTGTTCTTGCCTGCCTCACCCCCGTGTGTACAGTGGCCCTGGTTTTCAGGCCTGTCCTTTTCCTGGGCCCCTGCCCACCCTGAGGGCGCCTGACCTGAGGGCACCCTGAGGGAGTGGGGAAACAGGAGAAAAACCAAGAGCTGCTCCTGTTTCACCCTTTTCCCACCTGACAGAAGGGTACTTTAGGGGTGTTATGTTACCCATTTTTCAGAGGAATTGGGGATGTCCCTCCTCCCTAAGCCTGTGGCTGTTCCTTGCACCCCTCACACCCCTGCTGGGTGCGGGCGCTCCCTCAGGCAGCGGTGACATGGAGGGCCCTTCGCCCAGGGAAGGGAAATGCTCTGGAGAAGAACTGGCGTAGTTTATTTTCAAGAGCTTCCGGCCTCCTCCCTGATGTGCTCCCTGGGGTTTTCCCGCTCTGCTCCCCAGGGCTGGGAAGGAGGGAAGGAGCCCAGGGGTAGGCTGAGTCCTGATGGACAGAGCTGCCCAGGTGCAGCAGGAGGTGTGGGGAGAGCTGGGCCCACGGGGCAGCAAGTCAGCAACTTCTGGCACCTTCCCGACAGCACCACACCTCTGGGTCAGTACCAGCACATTCAAAGAGGGGCTTGTGACAGGGAAAACACTGGGTGCAACATTGCTGTGGGGCAGAGCTTGGAAGTGCATAAGGGTTCTGCCCGTTTTTGGAAGGCATCACCTCCTGGAGCAAGTGGCTGTGACTTTGAGGAGCCCCCAGTGTCACCAGGGCAGGCAGTGACCAGCGACTGAAGGGGGAACAGTGGGGAAGGTGGAAGGATGGGACATGAGGTGTGGAAGGATGGGACACAAGATGGGGCAGGACGTGAGAGCCCTCATGCACTCCTTGGCTGTGTGCTTACGTCTGTCTCGAGTTAGGACCACACGGATAATGCGAGTACCAGATGAGCAAACACTTATAGATTTCCTTAGGATTTAAGGGTTAGTTAAATATGCCCTTCTAAAAAAAACAAAAGGAAAAGTTTTCTCACTTTTTTGATACAGTACTTCTGTTATCATGATATTAATAATTTCGAGGACACTGTGGAAGACTGTACTAAGCTGTTGCCGTGTCAATTACACAGAGCTATATTTTTGTGCTCATTATTATTCTTGGATGTCTCTAATTTACATCTAAATGTACTGACTAATTTTGATTCAATCATGTCAAAAATGATAGGTCATGTGTGGGAGGAGATGACAGTCCTACCATCAGGAATTGCCAGAATGTGAATTCCTCGGGGCAATGATTTAATGCCCAAGTCAAGCAGTGCTGTCAGAATTGGAGGCCAAATTATGACACATTATGCTGTACTATGGACTAGCACATACAATACATATGAAAAAAGTAACTGAGATTGCAGTTATTAAACTATGCTTTAACCACTGCTACATTTTCCTTCTCACTCTCCCCCACCACTGTCTTTTCTTTTTCCCTGCTCACTGCATTTGTTCAGAGGTACTAATAATGGTACAGAAATTTCTTCTGTAACAACCAACATCTCAAACCATTCTGAACAGCAGCCTGTGATTAAAGTGGGTGATAAAATAATGGCACTTGATGTACAATTCTGGTTAGCCTTTCTTTAAATCATTTACACTTTTTTAGCAAGCTCCATGTCAGCTAGATGTTCTGTGAAAGGGCAGGGCCCACTTGTTCCATTGTGCTTTTTTTCCCCAGATAATTTTTTTTTAGAAGAATCCACTGTTTCTCTATAAACTTGCTCAATAACCTTCAGCAGCTCCTGAGCAATCCACAGGAACTGATTTGCATGTTGGAAAACCCATCCTAATTATTGCATTATTTGCCTTTTTTGTAGCTTAGGGGGAATTGTCTGTCAGAAGTAAGGGGGTTTTTTGTTTGTTTTTAGGAAATGCTTGCTTTTCTACCTGGCCTTTTAATACTGTGAGAGAAAGTGCAGAGCTGTTTACCATGAACACTATGTGTGCAGTTCATTGCATATTCTTGTGAATCAGTGCCATGATTAATGTCTTAAAATACTTGGTTAGAGTCACTGTGAAGCTGCTGAATTTGATGATCTCACATTTTCATATCGCTGTTATATGTTCACCTATTGTAGTCCTAAAACAATGCAATAAGATACTTACTATGATATAATTGATAGCTGAGACAAAGTATTTCTGGTTTTTATTCAAGTATATAGAATGACTTTTAAACGCCTCCCACACTGATATTTCAAATCATTTGTTTGAGGAGTTGTGCTAATTGATTTTATTGGCACAGGAGTGAACAATTTCAATGGTGCACGTTTCAGTTTTAAAATGTTTAAATGAAATCCTTTGTTTTTTTGAGATATTGGAGATGAAAGAAAGGGAAATAATTTTGTGCTGTCACAAAGAACCAAAACCAAACAAGACATTTTAAGCATTCCTTGAGAACTGGGCTCTAATAAAAACAGCTGACATTTAAGGCTATGAGATGAGAATGGACACTGGGAGGAAAGGCCATTTCTGGACTTGGAAGAGATTGATTTGATTGTCAGCAAGTTTGGATTGTTTGGATAAAATGCAGTGACATTTTCAGAGAAGGTTTGGAATCCTGTTGATAAACCCTTAGGCTTAATGTTCACAGAACCCCAAATCCTGAGAAGTAAGTCTCTGTGCAGGCAGATCTGCCTTGCTGCAGGCCTGTGGCTTGTGTTGTTCTTTTCTTACCTCCCTGAGTACATTAAAAGTAACGGTGTCTCAACTTTCTCAGTCAGGCTGCAGCTGAATGCCAGCCTGGGAGCTGCCTCCATGTCTGATGTGGTGGTAGCCACTTGTAGCTCCAAATACCCAACCATGTCCCGAAAGTGCAAAGGGTTTCCAAATGGCTTTTGTACTCTGTGTGCTGTCCTAACAACTGTTCCTGATGTCCTTTGAGGTCATGGGAAAAAAAGGCAGCAGGATGGATGGACTGCATGGGCCAGCTAGATTGAATAAGTCAATTTTAGCTTACTGCAATGCAAGTGACAATTTTTGTTACACCATGAGATGAGTGTATTACACGTACTCTCATGAGGACAAGATGAATGCTCAATGTGTTAAACAGAAAGGTCTCTCCATCTTCTGGGAGTGTTCTCAGGCAGTACTGATGGTTCCCAAAGCCTCAGGATTTTTTATGTGGTTGTTGATGTATGTGCCAAAGCTGCAATGCTGGGTGCTCCGAAGGGTTGTACAGACAGCAGTAGGAATGAAAAATCCAATCCAATCGAGTTCCCATTTCCCAGGGGCCACTTTGGAGAAAACAAAGTAGAATTTGCCAGGACTTGGAAGGAAATCAGTGAGAGGTTGTATGGACAGGATTGGATGTTGCAATTGTGAGAGGCAACAAGGAAAGTCTATGGATCTGATTTCTCTTCTGCAGGCACGCAACTGAAATTCCTCCTTGCACTAACATGGTGTAGAAATGATCTGCAGCCAAGTGGATTTCATACTTCAGCCTGTATTTCCCTGAATGTAGAGAGTTCCTATCCCTGATAATTAAACTTCAAAGCTAACACTCTATTAAATGAATAGAACTATTATTTCAGTCTGTTTGGTCACAGTCAATTGACATTGTGAAGGCATTAAAGAGAGCTATAAACTGCACTGTTTTCAAACAAAAGCATTGCTTAAAGAAATACAGCAAAATCATCAGGAATATCTTGGTCTCATTGTCTGTATGCTCAAGTATCTCTTCAGTGCTTAAGAAAAACATGGACTAAGCAAAACATGGACTAAGCTAGTTTTCCTGACTTCTGCTTGTCACAGGTATACTGAAAAGCCAGCACTAGCAGCCTCATTTCAATTGGAGAAGGAAAGTGAACAGGTGACAGGGACCATACCTGGAAAGGCAGAAAGCCATAGCTCAGTAAGCTATCTTGCCATTTTGCTGGTACCTGAAAGAAGCACATTTTTATATCAGTCCCTTGTAAACTTGCTAGATTTTGTTCAAAAGTATCTTTGGATTTCTATTTGTGATCCTACATGAAAAAGACAGTTCTTTCCTTAAGATTTCTGAGCTCTGGAAGCTGCTGAAGTTTTGCATATGGAACTGTGTCAAGTGTCTGTCATTCCGTTTTTGCCAATCAGCTTAATCCCGTTAGTTCCTGCCTTTTTTTCCCAAGCAAAGTTTGCTCTATTTCACAAAAAGTGAGACTTCTCAAGTAAGCTAGTCACTGACTTACCTAACAGTCTTGTTTTTTTCAGGATTAGGGTAGAGGTAGAGGGGAAGCTAGAATAGACCCTGAGATGCTGTTTGAATAGCCTGAAACTTTATTAACACATCTGGGAACTATCCAGCAATAACTTGTACAAAACAGATCATTCTTCCTTCCATAATCCACTCCACCTGTTGGAGGACTGCCATCAGGATGACTGACCACCATGGCCAGCCTGGCTTGTTTTCCAGCATTGTTTTCCATGTGGTCAGTAGTGTTGTGAAGAAATGACCAGATGTCAACCTCATTCATCACCCTCTCTGGTCCCCCTGTGTCTCTACCTCTTTGCTCTTTTCTGTTTGCCAGGCTGCTAGAGCTGTTATCTGCCTGCCCCACACTAATCCCTTTTCAAGTTCTAAAATATTGAACATCATTTTCCAAGCTCCGTTCTGAGAACTGCTGAAGTGACTGCTCCATCTTTGTTCCATCTGTAATTCCAGTCCAGTGACTCCCTGTCAAAATAGAAAAGGAAGGGAAGAAATTTTTCTTCATCTGGAAGAATGTGGCTTTTATTGAACTTCCCTAAACTTTGCCTTTTTAAATTCACTGTAAGCTAAGAGCAACACATACCTGTTTCCGTTCCCAATCTACTTGTCTGTGAATTTGTTTTGTGCAAGACCAGAAGATGGGTGGATTATCTGTGCCAAGGACAACTAGTAGCATCTTGTTGTCTTCTCCCTTCTTTCCTTTCTTACTGAGTTGACCTGCCTGGGCTGGCATGCAACTGTATTTCTGTTGTGTGTCAATGTAGAACGATCTTCGATTTACTCATGGCTTCTGGCACAACCATAATTGATTTCTTCTGATCTAAGCAATTTAAAGTTCAGGTAGTCTATTCTAGTGATTGAGCCCTTCTCCATAGCCAGCTGAGAAACATGTTCAGATGGCAAATTCTACAGCCTTGGTGACATATTTGCCTGACATGCATTGCATTTTGTCCTTGATATACTTTGGGCCAAACTGGCTAGTTGAAAGTCAAATAACACTGATTCACTCTGAACAGTACTTCTGACAGGACAATAAAAACAATGACCTTACTGAATTTTTTCCTTAGGGAATTTTTCCTTTCTGCCATCTGAACCAGCATAACACTTCTTACCTGAACACCTCTGCAAGGGTACATATATTAAAAATAGCTGTGAAAAACAGACCTTGTAAGGTGCTTAGAAAGCCATTCCATGCTGAGTAAGAAAAGGACATTTCAGACATACTTGTCCCTTTCCTTTCTTGGTATTCCTGTGCAAGACAATAGCAATGCTTCTTAGCAGTAGAAAAAATTTTCAGCTATGGAGATACAAAACTTACATAATACAAATTTTTGTGAATTTGACAAGTTATTTTTTGAAGCCTCAGGATCCACCAACCATGGTCTGAACTTGCAAAAGTTCTGTAATTTAACCCACAGGTACATTTTCAGTCACGTTAGCCACAGAAAAGTACTGACTGTCCAGGAAAGGCTTTTTGTTATCATTCCCAGTCATGTTTCTTCTGTTCTCCTAATACAGCTACCAGCCACTGATACAAGCCAATTTTTTCCATGTTAGCAACTGAACCACAATGCTCTTTGCTGAAAGACAGAGGAAGAGCAGGAAGCAGAGTTTGGCAGAGAGGTCAGAGCTGTCTTTATGTTCTTCTTGTAGTGTGGGAAGTCTCTAAGGAGAGAGGTGGATCTCACAAAAAGGAAGTCTAACCCTCAAAAATGAGAAGAAATAATACCAGCCAACAGAAAAGCTATGCTTGGATGTGGGACTGGGAGGATGGTGGAGAAGCCAGCCACTGCTGGAATAGGATATTTGCAAAACAACTTGCACAGAAAGAGTAGCTCTTAGGAAAAGACTTGAAGTTTGTGGGTTGCTTGCTGAGGGTAAAAAGGAGTAGGAGGATTGGATATCCAAGTCCTATACAGAGGACAGGTTCAATTTGCATTTGGTACACTTCTTCTTACTCCTTTCTCTATCTAAGTGGTGTCGAAAATCTACCTTCACCAGAGTATAAAAACATTCCAAATTAAAGCTCATTATGAGCAAAGGGGCAAAAAAGCAGGTGTGAATTCATGCACTAATTAATTGAATGGTCCAGCTATGCTATGGCACTGGTGCTTCTGAAGATTAGAATAGAAAAGATATTTCTTCAAAGTTATGTGTTTCTATACAGAAATCTTTCCTGTTTGGCATTATGGTAAGATGAATGTATTATATGGATTCCAACAAATGCTGTTTTCCAGATGTGACTTCACCAGTTACTCCAAGCTATTAAACTCTCAGTGCCCCCAGACTTGACACATATTTGACATATAAACAATGTTACACAAATAAAATAGAAATTTCTTAGAAAACTGATCTAATAACATCGGAGTGATAAACCTTTAATGTTAGCTAAGGATAACATGAATTACCAAGAGCAAGTAACAGACTGGAAACTGTGTTAGCAGGACAAGGCCTGTGGTGTAAAGAAACACGACAAATAGAGCAAGCAAAATATTGTGGCTGGAATTTGCTTTGGAGAACTGCTCTGGTGGGTAACTGTGCATAAAGCTTTGAACATGCATGTGGGCAGTGGTCACATCATCTTGTTTTGAATAATCAGTAACTGAAGAAAGACCTTCAAAATAGCTGATACAATTTGCTGGGTTAGGTTGGGCTCCATCAGCTTCACGCGTTGAGATTGGTGAGGGCTTCCTTCATATGGCTCACTCAAGGAAAAGGGAGAACTGATTTAGCACTTTCTGCTTTCTTTCTTCCTGTTCTGCTTACACCTTTGTATGAAAGGAGTAATGCTTTTGTTTCTTCTGCCTGACTTTCCTGAATGATTTACATTCAAGAAAAATGGTTCCCTATGGAAATAACAGTTATTAATTTCAAGTACCAAGGCTACAATAGCCTTGATACCATCATGATAAAGAATAGTGTGGTTAGAATCACTGTGGTTTAGCATTCACTATGACTTTTTAAAATATTAATTTGGTCTCTTAATTTGACCTCCTGTTAGGTACTTTATGAAATGCAGATAAAAATGGAAAGGGTAATACATTAATGCTTAATCCACTTAATGAAATAGGATTTCCTTTGTGATTTATATAAATTAGTGTATAACTGCGACTATTTTACCTGACATAATAATAGAGATGAAATTAATTCTAAGCTGTAAATCCTTGCAGTTAATTTTGAAGTGGTCACTTTACCTCTGTGGATTACTGCATTTTACTGTTGTTTGGGAGACTCAGATTGTAGTTTTACTTTTTGTAGTTTTCTACTTACTGCAGGTTTTTCCCTCCTGCATATGATACTCTACAGACGTGAAGAATGCTGCAAATTAATATATGCCATGCGGAAGGTTAATAGCAGTACATTTCTCACACAGGATTGTTTTGCGGTGGGCTGTACAGGTTACTATGTTACTTCACCTTTTTTCTTTTCCTAAGTCATGGCAAGTGATTTAAGAGAAGAAGGGAGAAGAGGGCTTTGAATTCTGCATTTCTTTCTCTTTGAGCCCCACAGGAAATAAATAATTTGCACCTAAACATCTTTCAGTCTTCCAGGCTTGCTCTAAGGCATCCAGATTTGAGGTCTCTGTCCTGTAGGTGTTAGCCATTGACCCCTGAAGTGAGTCTTTCCATGGTTCATGTATACAGGCTTTGTAAACAACACATTGTGGATTGAACCAATGATGTCAAAAGCATGAATGGCTATAGTATGAGCTAAACCTGCCTCAGCCTGGATAGTCACTGGTTCTGTGGAGGCCAAGTAGGGGAAAGATCAGCTGCACACACATTAATTTGTCTTCATGTTCGAGGACATGTAGAGCATTAATCAGTGTTAATCTTCCCTCATCTAATCTGTGCATCGTAGAGCAAAACCAAGACAGCAAATTGATTATCAGGGCATACAGACTGTTTATGGGACAGGCACACCATTTACAAGAAATTAAATATACTTGACCGTATCTGTTTGGCTGCAGTATTACTGTGTTTTGCTGATGAGTTCATGAGGACTTGGTGGAGTCAGTTACACTATGGGCCAATTAAGATTCTCCACAACTATTTTGCAGTCTTGCAGCCCCCTTGGAAACACTGGAATTATTCCTTATTTGTAGGTGTGTGAGATCAGAGTCACCATTCCATCCACCACCTCTGGCTACAGGCAGCTGCTTTAACACGAACATGCTTTCCCCTTCTGCTGGTGGATTAGATGTGCACCAATTCTGTATACGGTTTTGGTCATGTTAATAAATTCCTAGTTATTTAGTACAGTGTTCTGCCTCTTCATTTACATCAGCAGGAGTTTTCTATTAATGTACAACCTTGTATTCAGTTGGGACCAAGTAATATTCCATGTGTACTGATTTTAGTCTATTAAAATATTACACATTTTGTACTTTTAAAAGGAACCACAGGAAATTCAATTCTTTCTTTCTTTGAGTTTCATTATTCCAATATCAGAAAACATATGTGGGTTTCTACTTTGTTGTTTGTTGTAAGATGTGGTTGAAAAATAATATAAAATTGGGACTTAATTGGACTAAATGATTGGCAGACAAGCTGCATATGGTTTAAAGAAAACGCAAACATCTTTCTTTCTGAAGACTGTGAGGCCTTGAGAATGGTAAACTGAGAAGGATTTAAAAAAAAGAATTGAGCAGGTTAAGTATAAGAGGGTTGAGGCCTGATTCTGATGTTACTTGCCTTGGTAAAGAACAATAGCACCACTAAAGTCCGTGGCATTAAAGCAGTACAAAACTCATTAATGTCAGATCAGGGTCTAGTCAGTTATTTGGAACTGCAGTCCAAGGTCTGCAGTCTCTGCCTTTTGAAGCGTAATGGCTCAGTGCATCAGGTCCCAACACCTTTATATGCTTTGCTGGTAAAAATCTGCTCTGGTCTCTTAATTTCAGAGGTCATCTTCTGAGCTTGGAGGAAAAGGCAGAGAACAGGTAAGTTAAGGATAGGTCCTCATTTATTAAGGTATTAGAGTAACATAAAAGGAGGAAAAATGAGAGTAAGTGCTTTTTAAAATGTCATTTTCTACTCTTTGAAGATCTGTGCAAATGAAATGTGAAATTCCTTAACCTGGAACCTCAGCTGGCTTTATCAAGTATCAAACTAATGGGAATCCTTAGGTAGAATGGCAAATTTAAATGCTCTCCCTCTGTGTATAACCCACACTTTCCTTTAACACTATGTATGTCATTTCAGTTGTGTGTGCAGCAAGCATCGAAACAGCAGTGTGGCTGGGGTGAGAGCTTGACAGGTTGTTTCACTTAAGGAACATTTATTCCTTGCTTTCTGTCATGGCAGAGCATTCCCAGGCCTGCCTTAATGTTTCTCCTGGCATTCAGAGTAAATATCCTGAAGCTGCTTAAAATTAAAAAGTGAAAGTAGTTAATGCTTGTATATGGTAATTCCCGTCTGTGGAATGCAGTCACGCTTTTGTGAGGGAGAAGATGAGGCATGGAAAAATGAAGTGTTCTGCATATGATGAAATAGTAAGTTGGTAGCAGAGCCTGGAAAAAGGAAATTGGATCTTCAGATTGCCAGCCCATTTCCTCCACAGCATGGGCTCTCGGAATGGGCATTAATACCAACATTTGTATTTCCACGTCAGGTTTTTTTCCCAATGAATATTTATTTACATATGGTTGGGGGAGGAATATAAGTGTAACCCTCATCTTCCCCAGGGTACTGCCTTTAACCATTCATGGGTACATTACAGAGGAAGATGGAAGATTTGTGTGTCAGTAAGTTAATGGATTTCTTTATCACCCACTTGGGTTTCAACCTATTCCACTCAAAACTGATCATTTGCAACAAACATGCCAGCTCTGATGGCTGTAAATTCTGAATGTTAATTCTGTAAGTGGTGATCCAAACTGAAAACAAGGAATTAAACGGTAAATGACCAAGCAGAAGAGAGCACAAAAAACCTGTCTGTAACTGGATTAAAGTCTAAATAAAAGATTATTGCCTGTTCTGTGACGCCAAGGGTAGAGAGTATTCCTAAACATATCTATCTTGATTGCCATAAAGTACTTTGATTGTGCCAATTCTGTTTTTTTGCAAGCAAAAGACAAACAGGCAATTATTTTTTTTTTTAGTGCATAAGCGAAACAAAGAGAATCTCATACAGAAAACTTTTGGGGGGTCTCAGACCCAATAAATTAATTTTTTCCCACTGCATATAAATGAGTTCTATGAACATCATTGGATTCAGGAAATGGAATATTTTTTGTTCTTTTTTGCTGCATTTGGAAATGCACAACAGCTAACCAAATTCTGTTTATGTTCACAGTGCTGCATATCAGGGCTACACTCAAGTGGAGCAAATGCGAGAAGCTGCAGAAAGTCTGAGTCACTGTATGTGTTTTCAAAAGTAGCTCACTGTATCAAACAATAAAATGTCATAAAATGAGAGACAAACTTCATCTCTAAAGCACCTTATGAGAATGGCAAAACAAAGAAATTCCCACAGTAACAAGTCTTCTTTTTTCTCTTCAGCAAAGCTGAACGCTTAGAAAAAGAAGATGCTGAAAGACTGTAGACCATCTACCGAAGCTGCTGCTTGGGAAACTGCACTTTACTTTATTGATTTTTCAGTCAGCAAATTGTTACCTGCTCACACTACCTGGTGGAAATAAAGTATGTGTTGTGGGAATCAGGTGACTGAGATCAATAATGATATGGTGGATGTCAACTATTTTTGTGTAAGTTGGTGTTTATAGACAGATGAGACGTTAAAAATAAAAAAAAAAAAGCAGGGCATTTTCTGAAGTACAGGTGTTTCAAGGGTTACTAGACCTCAGCCTGGATTCCTAGGAATTTCTTAGGAAGGCCAATGGCTTACAAAGGCAAGTGATTTTTGTTGAGCCTACAAAGGGTGACCAAGTTGTGAAGTAGTATCTTTGCTTGGGAATGGTGCATTAAAATGATCCTTCCTGTTTTTGAAGCTAAAAGTTGTAATGAACATTAATTGCAAGCACTCTTGCATGCTTTGGCTCCAATTTAGTCTCCATTTAAATTAGCTAGAAATCTATGCCCTTGATTTATTGCATTTGCAACAGTCGCACTAAAGGAAGGTAATTCCTTCTGAAAATGCCACATGCAGGCAGGAACAGGAAACCAATTAGGAATCAGTGGATGATAAATGGGCATTTTTACCAGCAGTTTACTTAATATCCCCATTAAATAAGCCTCTTTGCATTTATCATTTCATTCTCCCTCAGTCTATAAGGTCCTTTAATTGCTGCCTAAATGAGCCCTGTGTTTCAGTCCAAATTTAATCTTGGATCGGGAGAGAGAGATCCTTTCCAATGCTTGCTTGCCCTGCTGCCAAGAACTGTCAGAAATGATCACATAACTTTGCACATTTCTCACAGTCTCATTGGAGAAATGTAAGATTGACAGACTGCCCCCCATCCCCCCAAAAATCCCAAACCAAAAATCCCAACCAAAAACGCAGGTCAAATTTTTGCTTTAAATTGTAAACTACGGTGTGAGCAGCCCTTTTCCTCAATTGCATTTCCTGTATTATTTTTTTTTAAAGTTGCACTAAAAATAGGTGGAAGTTGTAATGTTGCTCTGTGCTTTTTCGTTTTGGAAAGTTGCCTTCAGTGGAAGTAGATTTGTGGCAGAACTAATGAAGTGTTACAGAGTTTGTGCAGCAAACAATTATTGCCTGGCTGTGGCTGAGTGGGCTGGTTAGCGAACATGTGATTTGTGGGTGGAACATGGCATCTCCAAGCTAAATGGCAGTCAATGATAAAGAATCTCAAAGCAGTTTCTTAAACCTGCCTTGTTATTTGTTTTTTCCTGTAACATTCAGATTTGGGGGTCTAGGGTTAGGGCCCTTGAAAATAAAAATTTAGTTGTGGGGGCTTTTTTGCTTCTGTTATTTCAGCGATCTTCTTCTGAGTTTGGAGCATAAGCAGATGTTTGCAGCATATGTAGAATTCATGGATCAGCCCCCAGACATAATTTTTTTAAGGGGACATTCCCAAGTATTTAGAGTCAACTGTTTCCTGAACTGCAGTGGACTTTCACCTGGGTGGTCCAGATGTCAGACCTCAAGCCAAAAGTACAAAGCCTAATCACCAATGCATTAAACCTCACATATTTCTGAAAATTGGCAGCGAGTAACAGGCCCAGAGGAGGAATATTACCCAAATATTCGCTGCTGATTAATCTTCCTACTGTCAAAAGCATATACATCTGCCTTGGTACAAAGAGCAACTCAACGCCAATGCTGTTAAATCACCCTTCATCCAGACCCTTCAGCTTCTAATTAAAAATATCTATCAACATGGATTCTGGTATTAATGCTAGAGGACTTTTAACTGATGTCAGTGAGAGAGTCTAGGACTGAGTCACTGATACCTAGTGTTAAATATAACAAGCGTTATAATAATCTCCAAAAACAGAAGGATGACTGAATCTCTTGTTAACTTGTCCTTCTAACACCATAAACCAACAAATATGACAAGAAAAAAATAAATACAGCTTTTGTGGAGCTCTGAACACAGGCATGGCATTATAAACAATGCTTTATATATGTCCTTGTCTGCTATTTTTCTTCCTAAAAAAGAGAAAAAAGGAAATTCAGAACATATAGACAATAACAGCATGGGAAACATTATACACATGTCAAAAATATTTTTCTCTTAATTCATTGAAAGGTGATTGACTATGGACACTGTCATATGGATTCAAAACTGGAAAAAATATATGAAGGTAATCATATTCTGTTGAGGAAGGGAAATGATTGATGGGCTTGAGGGTGTACTAATATAAGATTTGTCTTATTTTACTGTCTCTGCTAAAGATTCGAAGGTGAGAGTAAGAAGGAAGTTATTTGCATTCAGACGTGATACAAAGCTGTCATCCTATGCCATCCAAAATCAGTCACTTTGGAGCATTTTTGTCTTAATATTTTCTTTAAATCATTCGTCATCACAGGGAGTGTGGGGAAAACTGAACCTGAAACCTAATATTTCAGATAATGAAGATGAGATTACTGCATAAAAATGGCTGTATGAAGCAAGGTCATAGGTCCGTCTATTCCAGCTTCCGTCACAGAAGCGGCCAATAGCAGATGCCTAGGGAGGAGAATAAAATAGGGCAAACCTTTGAGGGTACTTTCCTTTACTAAGGATATGTAGGTGTCAAAATATGTGGCATCCATCCAAATTAATACATTCAGCACCTGAGAGGCTGGTAAGGACTACATGTTAGTTACGTTCAGTTTCTGAGAACTAGTAAATACTGTTTTCATTTTTCAAAAAACTGCTAAGAAAATTAAGTCAACAAAATCCAGTCACTCTATGGGAGGTGGGAGGGTTGAAATTCTACCACCAATCACAGCTGGTTTTCAGGCAAAAAAAGAGTTGGAATAAAGGGTCAATTTTCAGCATGATATGACAATATTGCTATGAGTGATCCCACAGATCCCTTTATAATCTGTAAGAAGTGGGGGAGGAAAATGTTGAGGTCACAAAATCTGCAAAATTATTTAGGTTAGTCCAGATAAAATGAGACTGTGAGAAACTCTGTTGGGATTTAACAAAGATAGATGGCTGGGAAACAAGATGTCAGATGAAATTCAGTGCTGACAAATACATGGTAATACATATTGGAAGGAATAATTTGATCTACTTTGTTCACATTGCTGCCTTTTAACTGAACTGCAGAAAAGGGTTTGTCATTGGACAAATAAGGGAGCAGCAGTGATGAAAAAGCAAGAAAAGTGTTGAAGTCAAGGACTGGAGAACACTGAAAATACTGAATTGTGATAATATAACTGGAAATATAGTGCATAAATGGGATTCTCAATGGGTAGAAGTTGTTAAAGGCAATGAACAAACTCTGTATCTAGGAAGAATTAAAAGGTTGCAGCATGAGAGGACAATTAGGAGGGAGCATAATGAAAGTATATAAAGAGATGAAGGACATAAAATAGCTATATCATGAGTTCTTATTTATTCTTTTTCCTAACATAGAAAGTAGTGTTGCCAAATGAAAGCCAAGAATGGGGCTACAGGAGTTCAAATATCTGTTAGGCCTTCTTCAGACTAATGAAGAACTCACAGAAAAATTTATTTACTTACAAGGCACAACCTCTGAGAGCCTTTATTGAGTAACTTCTTTGCTCATGTCCTCCCCTTTTGCATCAAGGAAAGCTAAAAAGAAAAAAAAAAGGCCAGCTAATTCTTAGCTTGATAAATAGAACATCTTTTTGAATACTAATTAAATATTACTCCCAATTTGATAGAAACGCATTAATAAGGCTTCCTGCTAGCCAGTTTTAACATCTGATAGCCAAATATTTCTTTGCCATGCTACTTTCCTCTTTTACATCACTTGAATCTTGAAGACTTGTGGTTGGGTAATGGTGTAGTGCCAGACACGAGGTGTGTTTGGGCAAGCATGGTCAGCTGACCCTCAGAAGGGATTATCTCAACCTGGACTGGGGCTACCCTGGCCTCAACTCTTTATTGATTTCAGCTTTTTGAAGGGATGATTCTTGAGAACCTAAACCACTCTCTTGTAGGTATTGCTTGACTTATCCATGCCACTCCTTGACATTTGATGCTATTGAGGCAATAACATTACCTGAAAAATATGATATATATATATATATATATATATGGATACAAAGTTCTATTTAGAGGTGGACAAGTCTGTTATTATATGACACAGAAGAGAACCTTGTTTTCTTGACCATATTATTTGACAATTGTCCATTAAAAGACTTGGAAAACTTTTCATTAACAATCTGACACTATCAGTTCTAGGATTCTGGAACTGACATTGGCCCCTAAATCCCAGATAAGCCCTATGCAAAGGGATATAGCCACTGGTTAGTGACATGAAATGTCTTGTCATGTCTTTACAATGTCCAGGCTAAGCTGGTGGCTTTTCAGACATCCCTTTAGACAGGTCTACAGCTACTGCAATGTCATAAAATCAGTCTAAAAATTTCACCTGATGATCTTATGCAGCAAGATTGTAGAAGCATTTATTAAAAAAAAAAAGCTCTCTGGTTTACTTGTGTGCTACAGTAATGAAGGTAAGAGCATGAGCCTCATTGAGTGTGGGTATGTGGTGTGCATGTGTACACACATGTGTGTGTTTTGCGGCATATATATATATATATTTTTTTTTTTTCAGCCTGGAAAAAGAGGGGTTGGGGCTNATGGCTTCAAACTGAAAGAGGATAGGTTTAGATTAGATATAGGAAGGAAATCTTTACTGTGAGGGTGGTGAAGCATTGGAACAGGTTGCCCAGAGAAGTTGTGCATATGCCGCATCCCTGGATGTGTTCAAGGCTAGTCTGGGTGGAGTCCTGAGCAACCTGGTCTAGTGAAAGGTGTCTGTGCCCATGACAGAGGTTTGGAACNTGCATATATATATATATTTTTTTTTTTTTTTCAGCCTGGAAAAAGAGGGGTTTGGGCTGACCTAATTGTGGCCTTCCAGTACCTGAAGGGAGCCTACAAGAAAGATGGGGAGAGACTATTTACAAGAAGGAGGAATGGCTTCAAACTGAAAGAGGATAGGTTTAGATTAGATATAGGAAGGAAATCTTTACTGTGAGGGTGGTGAAGCATTGGAACAGGTTGCCCAGAGAAGTTGTGCATATGCCGCATCCCTGGATGTGTTCAAGGCTAGTCTGGGTGGAGTCCTGAGCAACCTGGTCTAGTGAAAGGTGTCTGTGCCCATGACAGAGGTTTGGAACTAGATGGTCCTTAACATGCCTTCCCATTCCAGGCCATTCAATGGTTCTATGATATACAGCAGCCTGTGCTAGCTCTATGTATAGCCTTGTGGAAGGGTATTCTTCAAAGCCAGCTGCTATACGGGAACATTTTGAAGTGAGGGGCAAACCCAGGTCCCAGAAACATCCTTCAAACTGAAAGAATGAGGGGGACACATGTAGACAGAGGCCACTAGGCCAGAACTCTGCAATAGCTTTATGGCTTTGTGGGAGAAATTCTCATTTATTTGTTTGTGGTGTTCCCACTTGCCCCCACACCCCACCCAAATTTACTGAAACTCTGAGAAGCAATAACACTTATTCCCTCAAAAGATCAGCCATTATACTGAACTACTGTTGTCAACCACAGATCTAATGTACTTTGTAGCCTTATCTCTGCCTTACAGATGAGATAACTGAGGTGCAGAGAGCTAAGGTGAGTGCCCAGCATTGCTACTGAGCTGCTGGCAGAGCAAAGAATAAAAGCCTGGTCTATGGCATGACATCGCGCCTTTGCAATTTTGCAAAACCTGGATTGCAAGGTCACTCAGGTGCATGTGTCTTCCTGTGTGTCCTGTAAGATATGTCTCTCCAGATTAAAAAATAATAAATGTCCCCCCAGAATAAGGTGAATTTCTGTACAAGACCCTGCCTATTATTGCTTGGATTTATTTTTTTTTTTTTGGACTGCATAGCTATTATGCTGATGTTGGCCAGTGAACTATGAAAACAGAGAAAGGAGGAAACAAAAAAAGAAAAAAATGAATTCACTATTTTGTGCATATCTTAAATATATCTGTAATTTAATACTTTGTATGTGTCTCCATGAAAATCTACACACTGCATGAAACAAAGTGCCAAACATCTTTGAAAATGCAAGCTGTACCGGCAGAAATATAATTGAGAGAAAATACTAATCACATTTGTATCCAGGGTGACTTTAGGGGCTGAGAGTGCACATATGTTTGCATCAGGATTTCAGTCCTAAACTTAGGCCTCAATCCAGACAAGGTAATGTCAGAAAAGTGGTGAATAATATAAGAAATCTTTTTCCAGTAGAATATTTTGACCTTTGAGAAAGTAACTGTCATTAATTTACAACATCCCATACTGGCACTCTTATATCTTTCCCAGGATAATAATCTGGCTAAAGACATAATGAGAAAATTTTCTTGTACCATTTCTTGAAACCATTTCTGGCAACCTAATCAAACTATTCAACAGCGATTCATTCATGGTATTCATGTTGCACAGGCTTCCAGTTTTGGAAGGATTATGTATATTTTTGTAACCTAGCCACCTTTTCATTGAACACCTGTGTGCTTAAAATTAACAACTGATTTTCAATTGCCCATACAACTGTGGTTTCATGCAGATAATCAGAACATGAGGCCAGTGCCTTTCTCCCTTGAATGAATAAAGCTTGCTCAGTCTTGATCAAGAGTTTCTGGTGTTGGGGCTGAGCTGAGCAGTGATAGGGCTGCATTGGAGAAGTACTGGAATAGACGTGGAAGACTTTGGGATCAAGGACAATCATTCAGATTTGGTGGCTCAAAGATACAGTTGCTATTCTTGGCCGTGATAAAGAATAGTGGCTACAGAGCAATTCAGGGGAGCTCTGAAGTTTAGCATGACACGGTCGGTTCCCAGAAAGTTCCTGAAGTATGATTATCCAGACTATAGAGTGTTCTGTAATGCTGTGCAGTAAATACCTGATGTAGAATAATCTTCTTTTATTACCTTCCTTATGGATTATGCAAAAATATAAAATGCTAACATTTCTCAATTAATTTGATTAACCATCAAAACTTTAATGCCAGATACTGTGCCATATCATATTCTTTTTCATTCCAATGCCCAAAAATCTTGTCACACATATAATTGCTTAATTATAGATCAAGCTGTAACAATTAATCTGTAATGTTAACCATTGTACTTTCATTTGTTGACATGAAATGATCAATAGTAAAGGACGAGGCAGTAAATTGAATTTGTCCATAAACCACTATTCTTTCCTAGCTTGGCAGGGATGATAAGAAGGAAGTGTGAAGGGCTTTTTATCACCAGTCCCCATTATAATCTTTTGTATTTTGCCTGTGCAGCAAATCCATGGTGACTCAGGAATGCCAGCGTTGCCCTTATGCTGTGCACTGTGGCTACTCAGAGCCTGGTGGCAGTAACAGAAACGATATTCAGTCCTTTTATTCTTATACATCAGATTTCTCCCACTTGGGAAACTAGCAATCATGTGGGACTTACAGAACAGATAGAGGTGTCAAGTCTGTCTGGTGGAGACTGGTAAGTACTGAAAGAATGAAAATTGTGTTAATATACCACAATCACTGAATGGTGGTAATATAGTAGTGAGTCCCACAGACTCACCAACCAGGTAGGCAAATCTGATTGATAGGTAAGGCTTTGGAATAAATTTCTATCTTTTCCGCTAGTTTGGACAAAAAAAAGTGATTTTTCCTACTCCCTTCTTGGACTAGGAACAATGCAGTTTATGACTATCTGCTATAATATTAATGTAATGAATTACTAAACCCAGTGAACTGATCAACTGGCTGTGACCTCTGTCATATCTGGCTTCAATAACTCATTACTTTTGTCATTCTGCTGCTTCTCAGAAGTGACGTCTTTCAAGAAAGGCAGTACTCTTTCCCATGTTGTTGGATAGAGGACACAGAATGAGGCCAAGGAGGGAGACAGTCAGGCTTACAAGACAGCTTGCCTCAAAATGGAGCTGGAAAATTAACACTAGCCAGTCCCTCAAGCAGGGATGACATCAGAAGGATGTACTGGAAAAGAAAGTAAGACTGCATGTTCAGGTTGTGTAAGTGGATCTGGTATTATGAAGATAGCTCATTAAGTTGTCACTCATCAGGCTTAGAGGAAAATTCCTCAAAATAAAAAATCTGTTAGATGTGCTTCTCCTAAACTCTAAACTGGACAATGTTGTGTTATCTCCTATTTTCAATTTGTTGGAAAATACAAAAAGCTGCCTTTCCCCCCCCCAATTCTTGTACTTTCTGAGTTGTTTGAAATAGTAGAGACCAGCTGTAGGGATTAGTTTGTAATGAACAACAAATAACATTTCATCTCTCATCTAGTGATTTATGACCACCTTGCAGTTACAGGTACATAACACAGATATCAATTACCATTTAGTGTTATACCATAACTGTTCTAAGGGGGTTTTAGGCTGTGACATAGTATTCGTCTAGTTGCCTCTGGATTTGTCTAGGACCTCATAGTTAGCATATTTGCTGGCAGTCTTAACAGAGACCTGAGAGCTTAAATCTTAGTCGAAGGAATTCATCAGGGTTACTGTCAAGGCCAGCATGATGAAATAGGCATTGCCTCTCATCCAGAAGCACCAACTGCAGAGATATCAGATAAACTGGTACCTAATATGTACTGGGCCTATTAAAAAGACAGGCTTTTTGATTACCGCTAACGGCTGTGCTTCTCTTCTTCTCATGTCTGTTGCTATTTTATTTGTATTGTCTTTACGGAAAAAATACAAAGGAAACATTCCTTTAAAGTTACTTTCTAATCCAGAGAGCTAGTCCATAGAGGTAGAGAGAAAATAAGAGTTTTTCAGATGTTTTAAAAGCTTGCAAATTCGCTGCCTTAAAGGTCTTGTTTATGTACAGAAATGAGCATACGTGCATGCCCAATCAATGTGTGCTCATGCAGTAAATTTCTCCTGACGTATTTTAGGAAGATGTTCTTATACTGCCATCCTTACCTAAACCCAGTGCTGAGAAATAATGGTATTTGAGTCCTACCTTAAGTTTTTTCCTTTGGATTTCCTGCTCTCTCTCTCCCTCCCCGAGAATCAGATCCTCAGCAGTGAAGGATTAAAGTCTCATGCTGTAACATTCATCCTTCTTGCTGAATGAATAACATGATTAAGGTATGTGGGGAAGTGGAGTGACAGTAGCAAGTTCCATAGGTACAAACCCCCTCAGGGGTTGTGCTGCAATATACAATGATTTATTTGGCAGCTATTTGCATGCAACAAATGCCTCCAAACATTTCTCTGGAACTCTGGACAATTTCTGTGATGGAGGAAGCAGACGAAGGCTTGTCTGGAAGAGGAGCAGTTTCTTCCTCCACTACACTTGCAGTTCAGAGCAGCAACAGGGTGGAGTGAGGGACTAACATGTTCTGCATGTGTTTTGTCCCATACAAGAAATAACACATTGAATCCTGTACACTATGGTGTGATAACAAGTCAACAACGCACATGATATTATAAATGATACAGTGGTGTTCAGGTATCACAGACTAACTTGTGTCTGGCCAGCACAGCCTGGCAAGGCCTCGCTGCTCCAGAGTGAATATGGTTTTTTCCTGAAAGCTTGCCATTGGCTGAAGACATACTTTGCAAAATCCACTCATGAATTGTAATTTCTCTTTCAAAGACTTGCACTTTTCCTGTAGTGCTCATCCCCTCACAGATTTTACTGTGTGCTTTTTATTCAATGTTCCTGTTACAGAAGAGAGTGCTTCTATTCTCCTCTTGCAGAGGGAGAATGAAGTCACATCCATGAAGTGACCAAAGTTTCCAAATGGGGCTTTGGTATTTTAGACCAAAACCTATACTCAAGAGTTCTGCTCAGCTACTGCTTTAAACCTGCAACTGTGCAAGTTTTTGACATTTGAATTTTTCAGGGACCTAATTTCTATTTTGGTCATTTTCACAAGCACCTCAGTTTTGACAATCTTAGCAGCTCAAAGCCTATGTCATGTTTTAATTTGGTTTGGATCCATAAATGAGGTGTCTTTCTGTTTTCTTGCCTGAGGGGCTCAATCCAATAGATGTCCTCCAAACTTACCAGCTTGACTGGGTTTTGCGCAAAATAGAATTGCTAAACACCTCTCCATCTCCTCACCCCCTCCCTTCAGCCAGGTGACTAAGCATTTGTCTTGGCTGTGTGAGAAACCTAGCATGAGATCCAATTGATAACTAAAGTGACTCGGAGTCATATCTTTGATGCAGAATGGAACAGCTTCCAAGATGGGCTGAAACTATGTTCTTCCCTTGGCAGAACAGCCTAGGGGGAGAAGGTTAAAAACAGCCTGTGAAATAAGGCACATGAATCCCATCAGTTAGAAGGCAATAAACCCAGTGCTCTCAGCTTTTGGTGGCTCAGGTTGTGAAAACTCTAATATGGTTATGAAGGAAAGCAGCAAAGTACTCTCAGGTTTTGAATGAAAAGGTTTAGATAGCTCCCCTGGGGAGAGCATTCAGGGCTCTGAGTATAACGGTACTGCTGAAAAAGGAGCTAGAAGCACAGAGAGGAGAAGCATATGCATTTGGAGAGACCAGAATAGGCCCCAAAACCCACAGATCTGCATCAGCATGGTAATGTACCGGTAATGTTCTGGTCTTCTTCATATGAGCAATATCATAATATTGAAAGCACTAAAGTAAAAGATAATAAGCGATAAGTGAAAATGAATGTTGGCTTGAGGAAAGAGGCAATGTTATGCTGAGAACACCTACCTAGGAAGCAGCAACCATGAGTCTGAGAACTTTTCAGCACCAACCAACACTGGCAAAGTTTATCTTCTGCTTCTGGATATGTAGAGTCAAATCAGTGATTTGGTTAACGTCAGTGCATCAATAAGATTTTAAAATAAGAAAAAGTTAAACTGTTGTGGATAAATTGCCACAGATAACTTTGAGGTACAGATTGTGGGCCAAATTCTATTCTATGATGGACTTTTGGACTAGTTTTCTGTTTGTGCGGCTTCTGTTGCCTTTTGTATGACTTCTTGTACTTTTTTCCCCACTGCTTCATGCAAGAGGTCAGGTACCTACCAATGTACTTGTTCTGATTTAAAACCTGAAAAGCAAATCACAGCTAAAATGATTTGTGCTTAATCAACTGTCCATTTGGGTATGGAAGAATAGTGGGTTTTTTAATTTTATTTTGAATGGCTAGATATGTAATTCCCTGGTAGGCCAGAAAGATAAGTTTTAGTCTCTTGGGCCATTTAAAAAAAAAAAATCTGTATAAATATTTTGAAATCAGAAACTTAATCTGATCTGTTGGGTAAATACAATGCATTTTGGAACTAAACATAAGAAGTATGCTAAAAAATATTTTAAAGGAGAAGCCTGAATGTCTTAAGAGTGGCCAACAATCAGGAAGGCCCGCATGACCCTATCTTCTGTAGTGATCAAAATGCTCTAACTGTAGTTGAATTTCCTTTGGTCAGTGTCATCATTTTAATTCCCTGAAAAGAAAAACTGCAAGTGCTTGAATGAGTGATCAGGACATTTGTTTTAACAGAGTGTTAAAGTGCTTTGCTATGGTGTGGTGCAAAACTGCTTGCAACTTCTTTCTCTGACTCTTCTCTGATGAACCAAAATGCTCTCCTCCAAGAACTTGGAATAACAGCGCAATAGGGTAGCGGGCTATGGAAGTTGTGCTGTGGTGATAAGAGAAGCAATGAGAAAACGCAGTCATCCTTCTGTTTGACCCCAGAATTTAACCTGTTTGTGATTTGTATTTGCTCACATTAGTACTGGAAAACGTTTTTTGAAACCTCTCTGGAAAGATGAATTGATCTTATTGCTTCTTTTTTTTCACCTTTCAAAAAATTAATACCTGATATACTTGATAAGAAAACTTATTTAAATACATTTTCTTTGTGTTCATATCTGTATTTTTTCCCCATTATAGACTGAATGGAGAGAGTTGAACACACTCATCTTCCATTTCCCTGTACAACAACTGTCTGTGGTCTCTTATACAATTCAGTGGACCTTCATTATGAACTGGTATGACATTCAAAGTTTTGGGGCTTAACAATTTTTTTGCTATTCAAAAATATTTCACATGTTTTTTCTATCTTTTTTAGAAAACAGGAAGATTTTTATTAATGAGCAATTTGAGAAAGATTTTACAATTTAAGAATTCCTTTCATTGCAGGGTCTTCTTATCTCTATGTACATTAAACTGTATACTCAATTTCAAATATGGGACTTTTCTGCATTTTCTGAACTTTTTGATTCTGAGGAAAGAGAAGACCTACAGAAAAATGTTAAGACCAGAATAAATGAGCAGAAACTGGTCATGAATTCTTTGTGGCTGGAAATTAGAATAGAGTTTTTGTCTGTTACAGCAGTGAAGGTATCAAACAATCTTGCCATAGCAGTGGTAAGCCCAAAATATAATAGACATACACATATGTACATATGCTTTAAAAATGCTTTAAAAAAGGAAAATGTTAGAACCTGATAAACTTTTGAGGGAGTTACATCAAAGGTTTTGTATGATTAGTCCTTGTAAGAGCAAGGGACTGCACTCCTAACCTAGAATTCTTTTCAAGTCTTATGTTCCTAAAACCTGATTGCCTTTGGGACCCTACAACAGCTTTTTGTTTGATGGGTTCAATTAACATGTGTCCCTGGATAGGAAGAGGTTTGGAAACAGGAGAAAGGCTGTATTTCAGGCGCTAATATGCCTCTGGGACCAGCAGTGGTTTGGACCTAGAGCACCTGAGACCTTATGATGGGTATTAATAGAGGGTCACATGTAGAAACCAATGTTCAAGAAAAGTACTTGAAAGACATTGAGGTAGGAACAAACAAGGGAGTCCTGCAGACCCCTGGGAACTTATTAGCATACAAAGTCCAGTACTGAGGACTTAAACACCATCTGGGTGTCTGCCCAAACAGAAAGTCCAGCCAGCCTGACAACATTTCAAATTGCAGTAATGAAATGAGAGATGCTTTCACTTTTTCACCTTGTTTAAAGTACCCTGTTTTAAAATCAAGACTTGGTTAATGAATCTGGTAAGGTAAAGGGGGTGAATGGTTCTGCGGGAACTCACTGACGTGTCACCTTGCTCCTATGGTTTTCTACCCCCCGACCGAAGATCACGAGCTATGCTATTGTTTTTCTCCAGAAGCCTAAACCTGTCATTGCCAAATCCCACCACCATTTAAGCAGATACATGCTGAAACTTATACTGTTTCTGAGCAGGAAGGTAAATTATGAGGTGTGTAAGTTTGTCTGAGTGAAGTCTTTGGGTGTATCTCTCTGGGCAGATACTGTGGATAGACCTGTTGCCTCATCAGAGTCAGGGCTTCCTGGAGCTGTTTGCAAGAGCCTGCTATGACTGCCACTGTCCTTGACCCTAACCTTGGGGATGTGTTTTGTAACAGAGAGTATCTATTTCTCGACAGTGATAAAATAATATCAGACACAAAGTGAAGATAATTATTGCATTTCTGGAAGGTGGACTGGCATGGTGTGGGTAACATTAATGGAGTTGGTCACCATTTCATCCTGGTGGACTTGTTATTGCAGGTTGTCACAATCTGCCACTCAGGGAATACATGGAGACCTTTGTAAATCTTAGACACATTGAAACAGGACCAGGTCCAAGTGGGTTTCTCTATATTTAGAGGAAAAGTCAGAGGCTGCTGTCTTTTCTTTCTCACTCTGGTGTGGCAGAACTTTTGAGACAAACCTCACACTTTTCTGTTTAGGTGCAGAGGGGACACCAATACATTTCATGATTTCCTTTGAAAGAAAAGACAATCCCTAAGTATAAAATGTATGCTTTGAAAATCATGTATGCAGAAGGAAATCACACAGAAAAAGGGATTTCATGCTAAAATTAAAAGAAAAGTAGCTAAGAGGTGATCATTTTAGGGGCAGTCTAAACAGCATTATTCCAAAAATTTTAAAGGGCCTTGTGAAACTGGGGATGAGAGAGTGTGCTAAAGGAGAAAATAATCAGCAAGAAAATGAATGGAGTGGATGTCATGTAGAATCACACTACAAGTAGAATGTAGAAGTCTGTGTGTAGATTCCTGCCTAAGTGGATGCTGATAATGCCAGCATTTACTGCCAGAGATTTTATGTTTAAGATACTCTGGGCTCTGCTTTGAATGAAGCAGCCTGTATTATTTCAGAAATCTCTGAGGTCAAATACAGCAGACAATATGGGCCAACAAGTTTCTGCAGAGAACTACCTGCTCAGGTGAGCACCACCAAGTCTCGTCTCCACCATGCAACAACACATCAGCCAGGCAGGTCATGAAATTTGCAGTTTCTGACTTTGCTTGCTACACCTTTCTGTTTCTGTATTACAAACCTTTTTGGCCACAATTTCTGTCACTTCAGAAGAATGACAGACATTCTGAAGGCCCCTCTCTAGGGCTGCTTTGGCTACATAAGTAATTTTGGATTATTTAAGGACGGACTGTGTGCACTCCTATGCAGACTCATTAGTTATTCTCTGTGTGTGTGTGATGTGTAGGGGATCTGCAAGGTTCTTGGGCAGTTGCAGACCATGTGTCATACTCTCATAATTGATTTAACTTCACTAAGCATGACTAAGAACACCTGTTTTTCTAAGTGATACTTTTTCTGCACATATGTCACAGCTATTTTCATTATTTACAATGTATTTTTAGATTTCACATTTAATCACAGCATAAAAGTGCAAAAGTCTGCTTTCTGCAAGAAAAAAAATTAAAAATGTTTTCCATTATCTTGGTTTTTTTTGTTTAATAATTGTATCATGTTTTTGACAGCTAAATAAATGGATTTTATTAAACAGGTTTATGGGCTGAGATTATTTAGTATTCCTTTTTTATTATCTGATGTAGCCTCTACTGGGAGCTGTGAGTTTCTTTTCTTCATTTCCAACATTGATTCTTGCATTAGATGGTTACATTGAATAATTAATATACTTCCTGTGATTGATGATTTGCATGGCCTGAATATTAGGTTATCAATCATGACCCACTTGTTCTAATGTAATCATATTGAAAACGTGTCAAAAGCTGTTTACCCAACAATGACAACAGGAGCTGTGATATTGAAGGTGCCTGATGCACTACAGCAGAAAATATCCTGGTTGAACATTCATAATGCAGAGATTATGAGTTCTTCAAATTGATGTAACAAAAGCCTGGAGCCCTTGGTGAGAGTTATCAGCTCCAATAAGAAAAGCCCTTTTTTCAGCTAGAAATTTGTACTGATTTCTTTGCCTTTTATCAGCTGCTTAGTGAATTTTTGAGCCTACAGTGTAAAGTAATTATGTCCTGTGCTGCACAGCATAAAGAAACTGAACAAAGAAACGGAAAGTATTCTCTTTTTTTCTGAAAAAAGGAGCCACACTGCCTGTATCTGTTGTTACTGAAAAGAAAGAGCATTGTTAAGGTCTTTTCATAGTTCACTTTTGCTGGATTACCACAAACATTGAAAAAGTGGAGTTTGCTTCTATGGGAATTATTAAAGCAGAGCACCACATTTTAACACTCAACATATAGTGCACATATAATTTCACTTGCAGTGAATTTCTTTGCTCATAGATGTTTCTGCAGACCATACTGGTTCCATTTCAACATTCTGTTGCTCTCTACTTTGGCCAGCTACAATGACAGGTTTAGTTGTGCATGTTCATTTTACTCTTTCTTCCCTTTTTCCTGTGACAACTCAGATTAACATGGGAATTATACTGAGGTTCAACTCCATGAACTCATAGCAATAGAAACACTCCCTGTGACCACAGCAGAATCACTCAATTCAGGCAGAGCTGCTTGAGGTGGAGAAGTCTAAAGAGCTAGGCAGCAAAGCAAAGCTGCCTCCTTCAACCTCTACCTGACTCCCACTCTGAACTGTAGCATAAATGGATTTTCCAAACTCCTTTGTTCATAAATGTCATGCAGTGATGCTTTTCCTAACATTTGACAGTGCATTACTCCTGATGTCATCCTTTGGCTTTGATAGAGTCCTTGAAAGCTTTGCTCTTTCCAGCTCCCTCTTGCTTCTGATGTTAGGCAAGTTAATTGGTGGATATAGACCAAAAACAGACTATTCATCAAGATTAAGAGTACCACAGTTTTATACAAATGTAAGGACCCTGTTAGTCCTTGCTAGCCTTCAAGGCATGTAATCATGGAGTTCATACTGGTGTGGTCTCTGAATAGCTGGCATGGTTGACACTCAAAAGAAGAAAGACAATTGAAAAATTTAAAAGCTCAGGAAGCAAACCCCCATACAGTCTGACTCCATTTCCACCCCCTCCTCCAAAAGAGGAAAGAGGAAAAATGTGTAGGGAGCTATGTAGTCTAAGTGATCCAACCCAGCAGGAGGGGTAATCTCCTGGGCCTAGTATTTCAATTACTTAATATGTGTCAATATTAGCCTTGTTGTGTCTCACAGTGATTATAACAGAGAACAAGTATGTGCATTGTTATAGGAAAATGGATTCTTAAAATAACTTGTAATAATAAAACCACAGAAAGGTGGAACCAGAGAACATGTAAAAAACGGAAAAGACCTAGTCATCTAGTTTCTCTGGCAGAGTAAGATTTCAGTGTGCATTTTTCGTATCTTAGTGTAATAGGGTTACTTAGAAAACTATGCTCCAACCTGCTGGATTTGAACATAACCACAGTGATTCATGGTATTTAAGATTTTTTGGCTTGAATCTGCACTTAATTCAGAGCACCTCAAATACTAGTACTTCTACAACCATGGGAAATTAAGTAAATTAATTAGATCATAGGAAAAGTTAACTATATCTTCTTCTATTGTGTTTTATCACACTAAATAGTTCCAGAAGTGTCAGATCAAGTCTGTGAGAAAAATTGTGTTTGGTTTCTTCTACTCTCTTGTTAGAAATGGTCTTCAAAACGACAATTCGGAGTTTCCTTTTTTTGCCTGATGTTTTAAAAGCCTTTAATGCCCATTAGTCATTTTTCCTGCACATCTAAGACTTTGCAACTGTTTATAACTTTTAAAGTTGGATCAGGGGTTGCCCTTTTGTTGAAATGCCTCCAGGAAAGGCACTTCCAGAAAGACTCCCCATATCTTAGGCGGGAGGTGGAAGAATTAGTAAAGGTAGCATTGTAACTTCTCTCTCTCACTGGTGACTGATCTTTCAAGTATTTGCGTATCTGTTGTGCCACTGTGTCTTCCCTTGCTTGCATCATGGTAGGTTTTTACCTGCCATATATTATGTATGAAGTGGGTCAGAAGAAAGCCCTGTACATAAAAGAGGAGCATAAAAACTACAAATCTTGTAAAACACTGATTGTTTTATAACACTTTCCTGCAGGAAAAGCTGCTCTGGTTTCTGAATCACCATTTCTATATTTTTTTAATTAACATTTTTTTGGCTATTGACTCAAGACTAAAAGCCCTCTAGTTTTCAGTTGTTTAGTTTCTCAGCCAGTAGTAAAATTTTCCTTGGAAAGAAACAGCATTTTATAGAAACTGTCAGTAAACTGTTTTTCTACGGAAAATATTTGAGTAGTCCTTCTCTGTGTATATAGCTATAAAAATATTAGGGCAATATGTGCTAAGTGGGCAGCACAATTGTTTCAGCACAGAGCACCCATCTCTACAATTTGTTGCCAAAAGCAAATTACTTTAGCAAGTTATATAATGTAATAGGACACAGCAGGTGTTGGCCCACATTTTCAAAAAAAACCAGGCAAATTTGCTGCAAGGAGCAGTACAACCAAAATCTTCTTCTGACCCACAATGCTTGAATTCCACAGGAAAACAAATCTGCTGTCCTTCAATGAAGTGCTCATGTGTGCGGGATACAAATCTTTCCAAGCAACCAGAGATATATCCAATACCATGCTTGGGAAAGATCAAAATAGGCATGAACTTCTGAGACGAGATGTGTAACACATCTCTCTGAACATTCCTCAATATACCACAATTATAAATAAGTACAAACAAAGTTCATTCCCTGCTGACTCTGAATGGAATAGAGTTGGAGAGAAGAAGAAACAAATTACTGTATATGTTTTCTTTATAATTTTGGAATGCATTCAGGCTTCACACTAGACAGCAGAGGGAGAGAAGCAGCAAATGCTGTTTTCGTACACATCTCATGCTTGGAAAGAGCACAGATTTTGTCATCACCATTTCCCACAATGGTCTCTTGACATTAAGAGCAAAGTATTTCTAGGTCTACATTTATGAACAGTGAAGGATTAATTTACAGGTGGAGATATGTGGGGTAGTTTAGTAGGGCAAGGGGTAATTTGACTCATTTTGTTTTGAGAAGTTTGGCATGCCAGGTTTCTGCCAGCAGGAAGGCGAGCTTGCCTGGAGCATCTTCACCTGCCTCTGCATTTCCGTGAATTGCTGGGGAGCCTGCAGCACCATCCTCCCTTAGCCCAGTAGAAGACTGATCATACATGAGGTTCCTAACGCACGTGACAGCCATGTTACATTTGATGTCTCTGATGCCAGCCTAAGGTGACAGAGTTGTCTTATTCTTGGCATCCTTGCAAATCCTGTTACTGTCTGTGGATACTTCTCATAGCTACTATAACTGCAGAGAGGGTGACAGCATATTTCTGTGTTGTTTTGTTAACTTTTTCTATGAACAACAGGAAATTAAGGTTGGTGTTGAGCGGCACTTGGCAATTTCTTCCCTGGGTGTTTATTATTTTTTTTAATATTCTCTTTCCCCCTTTCCACTTTCTTCCCCTGCTAGATTCTCAGTGACAATATTAGGATGAATGTGTCTGTCAGCTTCAAGCTGTGACTTTTTTTTTTTTTTACTGTTTTTATAGAGCTGTCCCAAAGCATATCTTGGAGCTGAAAATATTTAAAAAAAAAAAAAAAAGGAAGCAGAGGCCTCTGTAGTGTAAGATCGCTGGCCTTGCCTGTAACATGAACGCCCGCTGAAGTGAGGGAAGAGGAGGCTCATTAGGTGACTCCGACTTCTGCTACCTTTGCTATTTTTGGGCCAGCTGTCATGTGCACAGGGTGATCTGCCTGGCCTTGACACTTGGTATAACATCTCAAGACCAGCCCATCATACCTTTTCCCTCTCACACCCTGCAATGGGAGAGAAGCAGCCACCACTGTCTTCACGCCGCCACGTCAGACGGCCAATTAAGCAAATATGGGCTGGATGTGCCCAGGCAAGGGCTCAGTTGGGCAGAGGGAAGTCGGGTGTGCAGAGCCATCACCTCAGAGTGCCCTGCAAACCCTCCTCTCCACTTCTGCTGCATCTCTGGGAACTGCCAGGAAGAGCATCTGGGCTGCCTGCAGCTTTAACGGTACGGCTCAAGGGAGCAGAGGTCTCCCAGGATTAATTAATGGGCATCCCGAGAACACATTCTCATTATAGCTGTAGCACTAGGGTTTTTCCTCATTTTGCAGAACATCAAACGTATTAGATAGCATGTGGGGTGGAGGCAGGGAGGAGCAGGGAAGGCAGAGGCTGCAGTCAGAGGGAAGCAATATGGACTAGGAGATTGAATCTGACCCTGTCAGAAGCTGTCACAGGACTTAATATTGCATTTATTTAAACTGGATTTTCACTGGTATAATGCAGCTGACTTTGGGGGAATGAGCCTTGCTTTTGAGGGGTATGCAGGTCCCCCGGGTAATGAAATGCCACTGATAATAAAGAGCTCGTGCTGACATCCTCCGCCATGATTTTTATTTGTTTGTAGCTGCTCATTCTTTGTTAGAACACAGAAATGGCCAGGCACGTGCGTTTTGTTTCTTTCATGTGATTTTCCCCGCCAGTCAGCATGGCTTATGCTCAATTAATTCCATCAATATACGGTCCCCTCCAGCCTCATCTGCACTTGTGTAGTGTGACAGGCAGTTGTGAATATACCACTAACTGTGTCCAGACAAAGGCGTGAGAAGGCTCCACGAGGGGTCTATTAACTCCACAGACAGACTGTGGCTTCGACTTCGGCACAGCCTCTTTGCAGGAGGGGATTCCTATTTGGTGAAACACTTAGTAAAATGTATTTCCTCCCTCCTGGTGAATTAACTGCCACTCGGATGCTGGCGAGCTGCGGCACTGCCGTCTGAATCTCATCAGACAAAACACCAGGCTAGCTGGACGTGGTTCTGCGGTGCTCATAAGCATGTATGGAACACAAGCTCCAAAGAGCTCAGGGGTCCACCCTGGGTGATCAAGTGGGGCAGGTGATCAACTCCAGCTGAGTGTTTCAAAAAAGAAGATGCTCTAACCATGTTCTGTCCCATCCATACAATTAGGCAACGATGACTTTCTCTGAAAGAGCATCAAAGTCCACAGCCAGCATTTCATCTTTTTTGTCATGAAATGGCAACAAATTCACTGCTATCTCAGGGCTGTCTGATGCCCTCAGCAGTGAGAGACAGTGTGCTTGTAGGTGGACTTCAATGTTCTGAAGAACAGGAAGGAAAATAAAAATGGCTATTTTCATACAAAAGAAAAGATCTTTCTGTGCACTGGGTATTTCAGAGGCATGAAGCTATACTAATTGGGGTGCAGTGTAATGACTAATCTCATTAGAGGCGCTGTTTACAGATTACCTGCTTGTTTGAGGGACTAGAGAGTAATGTTGGAATAAAAAAAAAAAAATCAAAAAGGAGAGAGAATATTTTTTTAGAACTGCTGTGACATGAGAATGTGAGAGATGTTAGTTATATTGAAACACTCTTTCAGCCGACAAGGTCACTTGTGGCAATAATCCGCTCATTAGAGGTGTAATCCATCACTCAAGTAATATCAATTTAGTGCCAGGGTTTTAATGCAGGTTGTACTAATCATTAGCGGCAGTTTGTCAACTGCATAATTCACCAGGGATTGTGGGTATGCATGATTTAGCAGGTGACCCTTGACCTCGGTGGAGTAAGAAGCCTGCCTTAGAGGCAAAATCAAGAGGGACAAAAAGCAGTGCTCACTCATGAACAATTATTATGCTTAACAGCATGACTGTCATTTTAGAGGGAAAGGGAAAAAACAGTATGTCTTGAATAATGAAGGATTAAAATTCACCTGAGACTTGGCTCCAGCTACAATGCTGGAGTCACCACCCTCACTTAGGGGGACAGGAAGAAGAAAACACTATTTTTTATTGTTTACTTAATGGCCCCTTAGCTAATATCTAAGAGCGAGAAGTCCTCCTGCCATGCAAAACATGAGGGGTGATCACAGCAACATACTTATTTATTCTCCCACAGTGAAACTGTTGGTTTACTCCCTTCTCTATCCCAGGTGCCAAGCACTGGGATTGACCTGTGATTGTCATAGGTGAAAAGTATTAGTTAGGAAAGTCTGCATTAGTGTCAGACAGGTAGAGGATTTCCCCTCAGGCTGTTAATTCATTTGGAGGGAAGAGGAGAATAACCTGAAGTGAATTTCTGTGCCCACCTGAAATCTACTCAGAGAGTTAAATGCAGGGTTTGATTTACCAATCATTATAAATGTAGTATAGCATCATATTCTCTATTTCAACTATTGGAAAAATCCATTTCTTTTCACATCCCACTTGGGAAGTTATCAGTGTCTTGCCTTGCTGTATTGCTGCTCTGTTTTATAATAGCAATAATCCTCCTGAATTCTGGCAACCAGAAGCTGTTAAGTGCCCTAAGCTTTACTGTAATTAAGGTACTTTTTTGTCTGCAATAATTCAGAATTGGCTTTGACTTGAAAAATGAAATTTAACAAGTGATTTAACCTGTAATGTGCTCTAATTGCTTTTGGTATTTTGAAAGTGGGGGTTGGGTGGGAGTGAGAAAAAAGAGGTCAAACAACTCAGTAATTTAACAGAACAAGTGGCAAATGAAGTTGCATGTTAGGCTCTTTCTGACCTTGTAAGGCTTTCTGATGATGTACCTGTACATGGTGTCGGTGCTCGTATTTAAAAATGATGCTTGGAATGAAAAGAGGGGCTGAGGGAACCCATTTGCTAGCTAAACATTTTGAAACATCACTGACATTGTAAACAACAAATTTACATTGCAGCCCTTGCAAGCTTCAAAAGAAGGAGCAAGAAGCATGGTGTACCGTCCTGAAAGGGAATGCCCAAGATTCATAGATGCCCATGGTCAAAAAGGAACAAGAAAAGTCACCGGGTCCACAAAAATTTATGAAGTTTTATTAGTAAATTATACATTTGGCAAGGAAATTGGTATAAGTTAGTCCCTTATCTTCTAGTGTAAACACGTGACAGCACATTTTTGAATAGAAAGAGTGAAAGAGAGGGATAGAGAGAGAGAGGAANGGAAGGAAGGATGGATGGATCAGCAGTCCTGGTTCCACCATCAGTCTGGCTGAAGGGGTGTCAAGGGTCCTGATGCTGCTGAGCTTTGTGAGGGTACCTTTTTGAAGACCAGCTTCCCCACTCTGGGTCTAAGTTTCTTGCTTTTGATGCAAGTTTGTTATCATGCACAGCTCATTCTGCTAGACCTTTCTGGAAATGGGTCCATAGGCTTTGGTTGTCTTGATCCACCACTAGTCCATGTCCACCTCCTGACCTGTGCTGCACTGTGTTGTGCTTATCTCCAGAAAACAGAACAAGGATATTTGTCCCAGAAAGGTGCTGCCCTACCTCCATACGGTCCCCTTCTCCAGTCAAAACCTGATCATCCTTGCCTGATACACATCATGTTCGTATCAACCGTCTTTGGTTGGCTCCATGGCTATCTGGCAGTCAGTGCTTGAGACATGCGCATTAGCCACTTTCTTCTGGGCTTTTACAAGGAGGAATGTGGGAGAAGGCAAGCAGGCACAGCCGGCAGGCACCAAGAGCAGCCAGATGGTAAAACTGTCAGTGAACAGTAATGCTGAGGGTTAAAATTTATGACTTCCCTGTCTTTCTGAGAGACATAAGTCACTGCTGGATTGCTCCCCTTTGCAGTGCAACAAGGGTAAAGGCAGGGTAAAGACAGGGTAAAGAAGACTTTTCCTGCAGTTCCTGAAGGTCAATTACAGTACTGGCAAGATTTGCAAGATTAAAAAAATTGAGAAAACTGTCCATCAGGAGGTATTGACACCACCTAATTTGAGGGATCTGCTTCACTGCAAGGCAGGATAGGGAGCTAGGATCTTCCAGCAGGATTGAGCCTGCTTAAATCACATTCTTGCTCTAAGTTATGGCTCTCTTGTGTATATCCATGGCCTTTGGTGGGTGCACCAGAGAGAGGCTGTGGCTTTCATGCCCAGGGCAGCCTGGGTTCCCTTGGTGTCTTCTGCAGAGGCATGATGGTGTGGTGTGAATCATTTAGCTGATGTATTTTCTTGGCTGCAAAACTATCTAATGGAGCTCCTGTCGGTGTCTCATCTCGGTGCCATCAGTGGAGCCTTTAATGTTCAGCCACTCTAAGAAGGGTGTCTTTCTTAATGTGAGCTGAATTGCTCAATTTAGGTATTTGAGCTGAATCATGTCCAAAGTGATGTTCCTCTTATTCAGAAAAGGGGAGAAGCAGGAAATGGAACTTCAACATTGGGTCAAGCCTAGATTGTAGTTTATCCACATTTAGTGATTCCTCTTGTCTCACATATTTAGATTATATGGATTTTTAGCCAGAAACTGTCTCCTACTGCAAAGGATACAGTATTTCCACAATCAAAAAATAATTAAAATACTTTAAGGATATCACATAATCAACAATTCATATGTGAATAAAAAAAAGCTTTCCAGAAAAGAACAATTTTCATCCAGTCAGATATAACATGCCAAATTCCTTCCCTAGGTACATACATACAAAGAAGGCAATGAATCCAGCCGACATTTGCCTAATGAGTTAGCATTCTCCTCTGCTGGAAGTCAAAAACCTCCACAGCTTCAGGCAATATTCTTGCCCATGGACCTGGTAGCAGAAAAGCTCATGTCTCCTTTGGACTGGCTAGAAAGGGAGGCAAATACAAGCTGAGCTTCTATTTACTTAACTGCGTTTTGATCAAATCCTTCATACAACTGTAGCTTTTGTGAGTAAGATTTCTTTCCCCCCCCCACCCCCCCCCTTTTAGTCTTTTTAAGTTCAAAAGCTGCTGTTAGTAGGAAATTGGGAAAAAAAAAACCCTCACTAAATGAAACATTATACTATCACTAACATGTTGATATTTGGATGTATCAGAAGATAACACAATGCCCATCTGGACTGCCTTCACAACACAGTTAATTGCATTATATATGGAGAAGGGATTTAAAAGAACAAAGAATTGAAGCTATTCTATTTAAGTAGCCCATTGCTGTGGTATCTAAGCACAAGAGTAGATCAGAGCATAACAAAACCAGATTGCTAAAAGCTATACATCCCAAATCTTATGCAGAGCTCTGTATAGAGATTAATGAAACAAGCAGAGTGGCAAGCTGGAATATTAGTGACAACAGATTTACTCCTTCCGAGTGTTTACAAGGACACCAACTTCAATGATTTCCAAAGTGAACTCTACATATCATGGATGGGCCCCATACCATTTGCCAGTGTTTCATGCACAGCTGCTAGTCACATGGGACAGGGTATCTTCTAGACTATGGAGGTTCATCTAGTGGGAGTTTCAAAATTGTCTAGCCACTAAGCTCCCAGGAAAATCTCATACCAGCCTGTGGGGGATTTCTCTGCAGAGGTAGAGAGTACATGGGGGGATGTTCTCCAGTGTCTGCTGGTAGCCCAGGCCATCGATGTAGGTGCGTGCTGGCTGCTGCTGCCTGTAAGGTGCTGGTAGAAGCAAAGAGGTGCTGGGAAGCGCTTGTCCCTGGGTGGCAACTGTTTCTACCATGACTGGGACAAAGGGAGAAAGCTGCTTGAGCCACATTGCTGGGCTGAGCAGGTTGAGGGACAATGTTTCATGAACAGTGCTTGAGGAATTTGCAGGATCCCCAAATCTGTAGTTAAATCAACCTGATGACCGTGGGTCTTCTTTTTCTCTGTATTTCAGGTTCATCATAGCACTGAGGATCATTAGGCTTTTCTCAAAGTATGATCCTAACATTGCCAGTAAGCAACTGCTGTTTTTGCTGGAGGGATGCCAATTAGTGATGACCTGCACTACAGAAAATAGAAGTCAGTTCACAAGACATTGGAGCTATTATTACCTGGTATTTGCATACAGAGTTGTGTGAATTTACTGGGTGGCTAAGACCACAGCAAGTACCCCAGATGCTGATTGGACCTCCATGGTCTCTCCTGGAGATAACATCTCTCTGGGAGAGCTTGAACCATGTGGAAAGCATGCATGCAAACAACTGCAGCTAGTGAAACCATGCGTCAGAGACAGGGATAGACCTGTGTCCATGTGGGGTCTTGCTTAAACAGGCCTGACCTCACGTCACCATGGGACCAGCTTCCCAGCTTCTCAGCATACTCTGGCCCCACATCAACCTCTCAAAGGGGCACCTGTCTCAGGGAAGTGACAGATGATCTTCCTGCGGGGATTCATCTACCAACATGTAGCAGTCAGGGGCATCTGAGCTGCACAAGAGTAGCTTAGACAGCAGAGCATATGTAGGGCAGAGACCCTCCCTGCCAGCAGCTGCATCTCATCCTGCAGCTCCACCACTGCTGGAGTTAGCAAACTGCAGTGAAGAGTTTGGTGTCCCTCCTACCAGATCTGCAAGACCAGGCTCTCATCCAGTGTCAAAAGCAGTCCTCTGTGTGCCACTGTCAGTAATACACTTCTCGATTTGATTGAAATCTTCAGTGTTTTGACTTCCCTGTTTCGATCTTCCTGGCTTTACTTTTGTTTCTGCTGATTTATTCTGAGATTTCTCATTTCTAACCTTTTTTTTTTTTTTTTTCTTTAATGGTATGTTTTGTCAGGAGCGATCTTTCAAAGAACTGTCATTGCTGGCTCCACAGGTGCTCCAATAAGACCAGGTGCAGAAGATTCTGGATGTCCAAAGCTGTAATCATTTCCTAGTATAATTGGACATATAAGATAATGTATCTGTACACTGAAATGAAACATTGTAAATGGCTCTGTACATTCAAAACCAAGTTGTTGGACTCATTACAAGTGACAGATGCAAACATTTCAACTAAAAAATTTCAGTAACTGATCTATGTTAAATTCCAGGCAGCAGATGACACTTAGAGTCTTCTAAAGGAAAAAAAAAAGCTAGTCTTTTTTTTTCCCCACTGCTTTTAGTATTTGCTCAGTATCATTAATATAAATATGCAATCATCGAAATCAACACAACTGAAGTTAACAGAGCAAGTCCAGATTTACATCAGTGTAAATGAGAGCAAAACTTGATCCCTCGCATGTAATTTATCTTTAATTCTGGTTAAAGTCTCTCTCATCTTGCTGAATAAAAACTGATGTTCTTCTCACACACAATCTGTATACCATTCATTAGTGTCTTTTCTGTTTGGAAGAAAGATTGGAGCCTGTGGTAATGAAAGCTCAAATCCTGGGGAGCAGTACACATGGTATTTTGTTTTAACTAAATGCTGTATTGATATTCTCATGAGTGGCTTTGCATTACTTGAACATTTATGAGTAGCTTGAACTAATAAATCTCTAATTAGCACTAATTACTAATTAGGTTATTGATTCCTCTGACTGTGGACTCCTCACTGGTTTTATTCATAAGTGGAATGTTATTTTAAAAATTCTTGTGGATATACCCTCAAAGAGAGCTCACTCCTGCCATAGAAAGGAGCAGAGCAGAAGGCTCTGGGCAGCCTGACTGTCAGATGAACACCTGGGCTTAATCAGACTGAGTAGGTCTGCTGAGGGGCAGAGGTACTTTTTTTTTTGCTAATTGAGCAGTTGGAGCACTGCCTTCTTGCACAGATGCACCAGAGAAGCTCAGCACTTTTCTGCTTTCCTGCATGATGGATGCTTACTGTTTGCATCCTGCTGTGTGCCATGGGGGTACACCTCCAAAGAGGGGCTGATGCTCTTCTGAAGGTGTTTTGAGGCTGTCATGCTCTTTTTGGTCTCATGGCAAGACCTAAAGCAGATCCACTGGAGCAAGTTGATACACTCTGCTTTGCTTTACACAGTTTGCCTTTCCTTTTGTTTGTGGTTTTACTGGTAAGAAAAGTCCTTCTGGATCCTTGGTCGCTCAAAAGATTTCCCCCTCCCATTCTCCCATCTTTCTCCAGCAGTTGTCCTGCTCACTATCTATCTGACAAGTCAAAATGTGCTATATAAGTCTTTGTAAAAAGTGCCCTGGACTCTGCATTTACAGGGCGTTGCCAATAGCTCTTTGCAGAAACAGCCCATCTTGCCCCTAAAGGCACAGAAGCTCCATAACCCCATTCTTTCCCCAAGAAGTCAGAGAGCAGGACCCCACAGTGCAGGATTCCTACACCAAGTGCTCACCCTGGTACCACCATCACTGCCACACCACCTCACCAGCCTTGTCCCAGTTTCTCACACCTACAAGTTCATTCACAGATGAGCTTTATCCTTGTGTGATTATTGAGGACTGCAGTTAGCACACCGTCTGCTGACTTTCTTCACTTGAAGGCAGAGCACACAAGTTGAAGAGATTTTGGTTTTCTTCACTGACAGTAGTGATTTTATCTGGAAACAACTGATTGTCTCTCTGTTAGGACTGGCAGGAGAGGTCAAGTGCAGCATTGCTTTATTCAAGCATCAGGCAGTTTCACTTGCAGAGGTTTTGCACATGGTATATCTTCAATTTGCAAACCCAGACAAGTGCAAAATGAAGTTTATGTCTTGTTGACATTATGTGCAGGGAACATGTAAAATCTCTCTTCTTTTTTGGTGGCTGCCTTCTCTTTCTGTTTGTTTCTACATGCAACTCAATGTGTTTGTTTTGGTCCTCACACCCCTGCGCAGGTTACGTGATGACCCACTGTGACACTGAAGATGGATGGTGCTACACTCATGCTGGTGTTCGTACCAGCAGACTCCAGGCCCTGCTGAACTTTACTGTTGCAGACACATAACTCCTTAGGACAACTGTGGGAGATGTCTGCGTGTGGCAGCAAAGAGATAGAGCTCCCTGTACAGCAACATCTGGGGACCAGAAATTGAGTGTTCTTGGCTACAGGCCCTCGAGTCTGAAATATGATCTTCCCACCCTTATGGTCCATCTCTTCACAGAGCAAAGGAATAAAGAAAGGAGCTAAGTATCTCTGGATGGGAGTCCAGTCAGCTAATTAATATCAATGAGGTGCGTGTTATTTTTAGTTATTGCAGATGTGCTCATACCTCATTAACTTAAACACTTTAAAGCAAATAAATAGCAGCTTCTGTCATGCTTACAGGAAACATTTTATAAGAGGTTATTGATCTGGACTTCAGAGGGACCCGGTGGGAAATCTGTCAGGCTTCTTCTTCAAGAGGCGGGAAAGGAGGGGAAGACTTTACAGAAGTAAACCTAATGTGCCCTGTTTTGTAATGCACAATAAGATGAAGCCTAAAGGTCAGTCTGTTTTCGGGTGGACCCGGTGGGTTTGAGTTTACAAAGGGCTGGTTCCTGCAAACACCTGTAGATGTTTTGCGGTGAGGTGGCCTGAATATCTTCCGGCGATAGTTGCTTTGGGGAGAGAGTTGGTCCAGAAGAAAGGGTTTGTCCTGAGCCTCCAGGAGGAATATTTCTTTGACCCTGGTTACCTGAGATTTTAATTTCCATATTTAGCAAGTACCCCAGATGTGTGTTGCAGGAAATAAGTAACTTGTCAGTGGTTTTGAGGTTTCTCAGCAAAGAGAAGATTACGTCGTTTTGTGCTGAAGTATTGAAGAGAGTGTTTTATATTTTGAATGCTAATGAGCACAGTTTTTTCAGACAGGAGCCATAAAACTGTCATTATGTCAGTGGCATGTCTTTGTTCTTAGCTTTGCTCGTGCTAATCAAAGACAACAGTGGTATATTTTGAGTTAATACTGTAACAAGAGGAATGGCATTAGTGGTCATCATCATGAGTGACTCCTGGACATGTGGTAATAATTTCTTAAGTGTTTCTGAATAGTAAATGAGTGAGAGAGAGGGAGTTCAGCTCCAGCCCTGTGTAGAATGGAATGTACCATTCAGCTGAAATGGTAAATCCATGGCTCACACTTGAGGGACTGTAAAAGCAAAATGTGCTTTTTTAATATAATTAACTTATCTCCTTCCACAGTCCCTCTTTTTTCTTCAGCATCCGACTCTGCCTTTCTATTTAGGATAAACCAACAGATTTTAGTGTAAGTGAATGAATGCATTTCTCTTTAAGTTCTTATGGAAATCAATCCATTTTGGAAGGCAAAGTCTCATCCTTTGAGTATTTTAGTTTTGCATAGCTGGATATAAGTTTGAGTCTTCAGTTGAAATGGCATTTTCTTTCTTGTTAATAGATGCTCCCAGCTTTGGTAAAGACCTGGAAATAGAATTGGTAACACTATATAAGTGCCAGTTTTCTCAGAGAAAAACAACAACAACACCAACAAAAAAACACCTCCCAAACCTTTTTTATTATCAGTCAGGCAGTTTTCATTTATTTGGTGAGGCGGTATGTTTGCATTGGCTGGCAGGCTCCTGAATGGCTCCTGCATAACGAATCATACATTTTAAAAATCCTTTCCAAACCTTTTATAAAAATATAAAAAGTTAAATAACTTTAACACAGTTATGTGATCAGTCTGATTAAGTTAAGGCTTTTAGTCTAAGTAACCCCAGTGGGGTTTCAGCAGTACTGTACGTTCCAGAGAAGGGAACAATTGGCGTATTTTCACTGTCTGTGTTTCTCAGAGAATGCTGAACAATATTAAACATTCAGAGGCTGCATTTTCCCTTTGTTTTGACAAATGCTAATAAGTAGCTAACTGCAAGAGGGGGGAAAAAATTCCTAATTCAAACCAGTTGTGTGATGGTCGAGCTCAGCAAATTCCCTGCCCAACAAGATGTAATCTGGAAAGAAAAGAGTGGTAGACTTTGAAATCACTAATAAAGTCATTAAACAATGTTTAGTTGAAGAAAAATTACTAAAGTCAGAGAAAGACTATTCTGTGGCGCTCTCAGAAGGAACATTAACGGGCTTTGGTTTCTAATTAAGTGATATTATTAGGAGCTTTGATAAAAGCCCTTGCACAAGTGACATCTTGTATTTCCCTGTGTATCAAGAGTTGAAGAGAAGCCAAAAAAAAAGAGAGACTTTTTAATGATAATACCTGAAAAGTGTTTTTCAGCACACCCATACATCATTGTCAAGTGAAAAGATTAAACTTTATTGTTTCTTTTTGAACCAAGAACTCAAGGTGAGTGGAAATGTCTTGAAATGCAAAGTAGTTTGGCAGATAAAGTAAAATGGAGATGAAAACAGACAATAAAAAGACATTGGCTGTAATAGAGGAAAGAGCATGGAAGTTCACTCTTTAATGTTGCTGGGAGAACTTTCTTTTTGCTATTAATGATAGCATTTAAGTGTTACAATTACAAGCTTTTATTGAAATGAAACATTTCATTTAAAGAATGGCACCAAAATCATTTCTGTATGTAATATGAAACATTAGTTATGTGTTGCTGTTGCCAAAATAAACCCCACCATTCATTTAAAATATCAGGAAACTCCATTTGAGAGGGTAGTTATACATCCGTTGAGGATACTCTGTATATTATTTTTCCTTGATATTAATAAAGTCTATTAACAACATAACTGCAATTGATTCATAATGTCACATTTGTTTGCAAGTAATGAATGTAAGGTTAAAATGGTTTAACTATTACAATGTTTGAAAATGATTGCTGTTCCCTAAAGCCTCCTTTATTTTTATTACCCTTTTTTTTCCCTTCAGCAACCAGTTGTTTTGCAGTTGTTAAACTGCTTTCAGCTGTAGATACTCTGCATTATCAAGATAGATGGGGCTTGGTGTGGGATTTCTACAAAGGCTGGTTTCTGAAAAAATAACTTCAACACGGTGCCCTTGAAAGATTTATTTAGCTTGCCCCTTAACAGGCCAGGCTGCACTGATTGCCACAAAAAAAAAAAAAAAAAAAAAAAAAAAAAAAAAAAAAAAATCAGTTTTCGGTCAAATGCTGGGCTGCTGTGTTGGCAGCCTCATTTGCCTGCTGTTTGGCACATGAGGTGCATGCCACTGACCCCAAAGCACTTTAGCTACTTGTCTCTGTGCTCGTGGCTGGCGAGGGTCTGTGACTCTGGCTGCCTTTTTTAACCAAGCGACAGAGGGTTTTGTTTGCCTTTTTGTGCTGCACTTACAATGGCTGTGAGGATTCTGCCACACTGAGAATGCCTGAGCACTCCCTGTTTGGTTGTATGTCATTCTCTTATCCATGTCCACTAGCTATAGACAGAAGCAATCCCTGAAAAACTCTGCTGGAGGACAGGCAGGCATGAGGAGCAGGCATTGGGCATTCAGACTATGCGTTGCTAACTTTTGAGTTCCTGGGAAAAATGTTGCCAAAATTGCGTATTCTATCAGAGCCCTTCTTGCCATCTTAATTCACAGTTCACTCTGAGCAGAGATTTCTCTTCTTTCTCTGAGGCTGAGGGTGAAATGTGTAAAAAACCAGATCATTAGGCACGTAAGTCTAGTTTTGTAATGGGTAGGCAAATGCTCTACTCAGGTACACGCACATTGTTTTGCATGTTATTTTTTACAGTCACATTCAATGATAATTCTTTTAAAGAGTCCTGGCTTGTGTGCCAATTTGTACTCTATTCATGCATTTAGGGAGGGTTGGATATAAATTTTTTAAAGGAGAAAATAGAAAAGAAATAATTTATGAAAGAAAACATATATGCTTGAAAGAAAGAGCACCCCTCAAGTTGTTTCACCTAATATATTGACTCACTGTCAGTATCTTAAAGTATCGGAAGTGAAATTTTTTTTAAAAAAATCAGATTTCGTTTTTTCTCACTGTACATTTGCAATTTCCTGACTTTGTAATTGGGCAATGAAAATATTCCAGATTGGTGGACTTCATTTTGGTTTTTGTCACCGTCAAATGTCACTGTTTGATTTTCATGCACTGACAGAGGGTTGAAATTTCTACAGGTTTTGCGTGGATGGTACTAAGTAGGCAATGTGATGACTGGAATTTTAAAACAGTTTTACAGATGGATTTTTGTACTGCAAATACAGTAGTGGGATATTCAGTTAGTTTTAATAAAGCTATTTTATTAGATATTTTCAAGAAATCATAGAATCTCAGATTTGTAAGTCATATGTATTTCTAGTCCCCAAAAAACTCAAATTCTATTTGTTCTGCTTCTTTGAAGAATGTCCTGAATTTTCACGTCTTGCTGTTACAGGACTTTCTCCCAGTATAATCACATAACAGGTTTACTTCTGGCACAACTGTACGTGCAGTAGAGGAATTGCATTCATTAACTGTGTCACTTTCCAAATGGCACATAATCTGTATACAGAATTAAGCCCCAGTCTTGCAAACAGATCCAGCTTGTCAGTGGATCCAGAAGATCACAGAATCAGAATATGCTGAGTTGGAAGGAACCCACAAGGATCATCAAATCCAACCCTTAGCCCTGCACAGAACCATTCCCAGGAGCCACACCATGTGTCTGAGAGAATCATCCAAGCGCTTCTTGAATTTTGTCAGGCTTGGTGTTGTGACCACTTCCCTGGGGAGCCTGTTCAGTGCCCAAACACTCTCCGGGTAAAGAACCTATTTCTAATATCCAACCTAAACCTCCTCTGACTCAACTTCAGGCCATTCCCTTGGGTCCTATCCCTGGTCACCACAGGGAAGAGGTCAGTGCCTGCCCTTCCTCTTCCCCTCGAGCACAAGTTGTAACTGCAATGATGTCTCCCCTCAGTCTCCTCTTCACCAGGCTGAACAGACCAAGTACCTTCAGCCACTCCTCATATGGCTTCCCCTCCAGGCCCTTCACCATCTTCGTTGCCCTCCTTTGGACACTCTCTAATAGCTTAATATCTTTCTCATATTGTGGTGCCCAAAACTGCACACAATGTTCAAGGTGAGGCTGCCCCAGTGCAGAGCAGAGTGGGACAATCCCCTCCCTCAACCAGCTCATGATGCTTTGCCTGATGCCCCCCAGGACAGGGTTGGCCCTCCTGGCTGCCAGGGCACTGCTGACTCAGATTCAACTTGCCATCGACCAGGACAACCAGGTCCCTTTCTGTGGAACTACTTTCTTGCATCTCATTCCCCAGTCTGTACATACATCTAGGTTTCCCTCATTCCAGGTGCAGAATCCAGCACTTTCCCTTGTTTAACTTCTTATGGTTGGTGATTGCCCAGCCTCTAATTTGTCAAGGTCTCTCTGCAGGCCTTCCCTGCCTCCAAGGAAAGTTGACAGCTCCTCTGAGTTTTCTGTCATCTGCAAACTTGCTTATTATCCCTTCCAGTCCTGTGTCCAAGTCATTTATGAAGACTTTGACGAGCACAGGGCCAAAATGGAGGCCTGTGGAACCCCACCAGTGACAGGTCACCAGTCTGATGTTGCCCCATTCACTATCACCCTCTGTGCTCAACTTGTGAGTCAATTGCTCACCCACCATATGATGTGTTTCTCCAGCTGTGCTGGGCATTTTGTCCAGCAGGATCCTGTGAGAGACTATTGAAAGCTTTACTGAAATCCAAAAGGATTACATCAACTGGCTCCCCTTGATCTGCTAGGTTGGTTACCTTGTCATAGGAGGAAATCAGGTTGGATAAGCAGGACTTTCCTCTCATGAAGCCGTGATGGCTGTGACCAATGACTGCCTTGTCTTTTAGGTGTCTTTCAATACTTCCCAGAATAATCTTCTCCATTGTTTTAGCAGCCAGTGAGGTGAGACTGACAGACCTGTAGTTTCTGGGGTCCTCTTTCTTGCCCTTCTTGAAAACCAGGACAACATTCCACAGCTTCCAGTCAGCTGGAACCTCTCTGGATTTCCAAGACTGCTCAAAAATCATTGGAAGAGGCTTTGCAATGATATCAGCCAGCTCGTTGAGAATTCTTGAATGAATCCACCAGGCTCCATAGATTTGTAGGGACCCAGCTGAAGCAGCAGATCCCACACAGTTTCAGGGTCTCTTGGGAGTCAATCATTCTCACAGTCATGGTCCTTCAGCTCAGGAGACTGAGAGCCCCTTGGTCCCTCATTCATGTTGAAGACAGATGCAAAGAAAGCATTAAACACCTCTGCCTTGTCTCTGTCCCTATTTGTGAGGTGATCAACCCCACCCTGTAATGGGCCAGCGATATTTCTATACTGCCTATTGCCATAAATATATTTGAAAAATCTCTTTTTAGTGTCCCCCATATTTCTCGCCACCTTTAACTCCAACTAAGCTTTAGCAACACAAATTTTCTCCCTACAATGCCAAGCATGATCTTTGCATTCTTCCGTGTCACTTGACCTTGTTTCCACCAGGCATATACTATCCTTTTCCTTTTTTGTCTTATTTCCAAGAGAAGACTCCTGTACAAACAAGCTGGCCTTCTGCCTCATCTGCTTGACTTCTGACTTTTTTGAATTGCTTGCTCCAGGTTCCTTAGGAAGTGATGTAGGAAGTGATGTTTGTAAAATGACCAGCACTGATGGACCCCAGCACTTGCAAAAACATTTTCCATGGGGACCTTACTTACTAATTCCCTGAGCAGCCTGAGGTCTGCTCTCCTCATGTCCGGGGTTGAGGAGCTATTCCACAAAGTCATAATCCAAGTTTTTTAGGAATCTTCTGACCTGAATTGTACCAGCTGTGTGATGCTCCCAGATCAGCCTGTTTGCAGAAGATCTCATGTACTTTGTATGGGGTTTCAAAACTTTGTACAGGGTTTCTAAAGAGAGGCATGTTTGGGGTTTGTTTTGTTGGTTTTGTTTTCCTCACTGAAGCTTGCAGGGCAAGGCCCAGGTAGATTTATATGCTGAGTCAGATCTAGTGAGTATTTTAGGTGATATTTTTAATGTTTTTTAAAAGCAAGGCAAAGCAACCCCAGCATATTTACAAGACCAGTGAGTCCACAGGCATGCACATTCCCATTGCACAGGCAGTGATGGCACACCAGGAAAATGCAGCTGTCGACAAGAGCAGCTGTTCTATACCACCACGTTTTTTGTGGTGACAATACCAGGTAACATTGGAAAGTGTCTGCTTTCAGATTTATGAGCTTCAGAGAGCTTTGCCTCTTCAATCACACGGTTGTGTTAAAGGCAATGTTCCTGTCTGCAAAGAGTGGAAAGCTCCAGCTGAAATCTGTAGTAGTGTCATTGTTCCCAGAGGTTCAGTAACAATTCACTTTACAGTGCTGTATCTCGCTTGCAAAGCACCATCTCTGGGAAGGATATAAACTCTTTGTTAATATGGATGATAGACTTCAGGATCACATAAACTTCTTAAGACAGTAAGGCTTGGGCAGCTGAGAGTATTAACTACGTAATTTCAAACACCTTCATAGAAGTTTTTCCTTTCACTTTTTGGATGACTTGCCTACATTTACATTAAGCTTCTGACTGTTTAAGCCAATTCCATTAACAATTCATACTTCAAGCAATATGAGTCCTTAGAAAGCTGCAACCCAAACTGTGAGACTACTACTACTACCTTCTCTGATTGATGGCTCGGGTAACTTGTTACCATTGGGTATGATGTGCTACATTAATAACTTGCAATTAGGACAAATAGAGGTATTGTCAATCCATTTTTAAAAATTACTTTATAAGCTGCTTTACACAAAATAAAGGAGGACAGGTAGTTTGTTTTACTTTATTTCTGCAATGCCTTGGCTACTGGGATGTCCATCGTTTTGGAGCTCAGTTTGGGATGATCCACAGTGACTGTTTCTTCAGTCAGATACTGATGAGCAATGCTGGTGGTGGGAGAGGATGAGGGTTTGCTCGGAGGCACAGACTTATTCCTAGCCTTACTTGGCATGGGTCTTCCCCAGCTCACTGAAAGCTGGAGAGTCCCAGCTGGGTAAGGCAGATTCCTGCTCACCGCTGTGTGTCCTGAGGGTGTCCCCGTGTTGAACTCCTCCTCCAACCTTGCACTCTGGGGCGCTGCTGATTTAGTTTTCTGTCTTCTGCCTGGCTGCCAACTTCTGTGGCAGTGACAGCAACACAGTATGTTTGAGGCTGCTATCTCCTGCTCTGTCAAATGGGCTTTGAATTAGTCCAGACACTCAAAAAATATGAGGGAGTGGTAGACAACCCACACTGAGTCCCTCAGAAGCTCTGCTAAAATCTCTTCTCATTCACCAAAGCATTTTAACCGTGGCTGTTATTTTCTGCTAACTCCCTTTCTCCCCTGAATAGAGTTGCTGAATGGCAGATGCTCAGACAGCACAAGCAATATGCCTAAAAAATTACAAAAATGGTAGTGATAATTTCCCTTTTTACTGATCACTGACTTTCAGTTGAGAGAAGGATATGCATTTCTTTGTGAACTGATTGTAGTTAGTTGCAGAAGGAATACAAGACTTCTACCCATGTAGAGTTCTAAAATAACACAGCTGATATGATGTATATCTGACTTTCTTGCCTGTTTTGGGTACTTCAGGCATGGGAAACTAGTCTGAGGCAATAATCTAGGCAGCATCTATACTCAGTGCCCATCCCAGGATGATTCATCATATCCTAAAAATTATGTCCAAAATCAAGGCTTGAGATACAGATCTCACTGTTTACTCTAGAGGGTGTTCATAGTGTTCATACAGCTGCTTTAGCCTAGTTTTTACACAGGTAAAATTAAGTGGGATGAATGCCACTATCATGATTAAGATGTGAACCTCATTTGTGCAAATCTATCAGCACTGTCACATCTTCTCAGTGAAAGAAGAACTTAGTGTCTCAGACCGACAGCTGAGTACTGCTGTCATACCTGCCTTTACACACCGTGTATCATAAGTTCAGTGACAGTCAATGACTGTCATTCTGCCAAATGACCTGATTCTCTTTGACATGTAATGCCCTTTACCCCACTCTGACAGTGGCAAGAAGCCACTCAGAAGATGTAAATAATATTAAAAGAGACTTTGGGGCATCTAAGCATTGCCTGAACAGCATAAGACTGGTCTTGTATAAGAGAGAATGAAGAGTTCTGAGTTTTTTCCTTGAATTCCAAGGATGCAGGATGGATCATAGATATTGTTATAGAGAGTTTAAAAGAGCTGAATAATACCAATACTTGTTATTCATCACATGATATTTGGTTAGGACTAATATATATATATATAACATAGTTCCAGAAATACACACTTTAAATTTTATTTCATCTTTTCAATGTTTGGCTTTTAAAAAAGTCCATATACGTTTGAGCAAGAGTATATTTTGACATCCCAGTGGTGTCAATAATGATTTAATTATTCCTCACTTGATGTGGCAACATTAGCGTGTTTCTGATTGCTCTTAAAGTGCAAGAGTTTCCAGGTTGCCATTGTTCATGTGCAGGAGAGGCACGACACATCTGAGCTGTCCTTTTTGTCTTTTTTTGTGATGACATACATGTCTGGGTACAAAAACTATGTTATAAGCGTAAATGACTATGGGATTATACCCTTAATCGGAAGAACAGGAATGATATTCTGAAGTGTTTAGAAGGAACGCAGCCAAGACCCAAATGCTTTTATTTTTCAACTCCATCGATCAAAAGCAACTTTATGTAAGATGCTAAATGACATCTGACATATCTGAAATGTTGGGATAAAACACAAATAGCAAAAAAGCCTAAGCAATAATAGGCAAGGTTTCAGTGCCAGTAAAGCAGATCCTCTGCTGAGGAGAAACATTAAAACCATGTGAATTACACCCAAGCAACTGACAACTTTACTTAGCTATTCCATACATTAGAGGATAAATCTCCATTCTAGGAAGTTTCAATGCCATTTTAGTTATCCATTTAATCCACCTATTCATTTAGCAGGAATGGTAATTACGGGAAAATTGCTGCCAAACTATGATGTGCAATTAAAATTCAGGCTATTTTGTGTGATGCAAAATCTCCCTTTTTCACTATCATCTTACAAATCCTCTGATAGAAAGTTTGTGCCTTTTTGAAACAGAGCTTGTAATAATAAGCCATCTGGCTTACTTAAACATGAAAGATTAAAATGATATACAGTATGAAGGCTTCCTATTCAATTGCTAATGTCCAAGAACTCAACTCCAGTGGTGAAAGCTGTCATTTGGGGGAAAGAGGTAATTAAAAGATTTCCTTGTAGAGATGGGTCCTAGAGCAGGGAGCTGGCACATCCAACAAGCAAAACTAATTTTCCAAAAGAAAGCAATGCTGGCCAAATGTCTTGCAAGATAATCTTCTGTATCCTTAGTTCACTCACAACTGCTTGAGTGGGACTGAAAGGTGGTTTGATGACTGGTCGGACAAAAGCAACCAAACCTTGCTTTATTTACCATAATAAGCCAGCACTGCTTCCTAACATGGGCTTGTCTGAGGCACACAACAATGAGAGAAAATGCATTGTGATTAAATAGCTACCCACTCTTTTTAAAGAGATACGGAAAAAGGTTGCAAATGTTTGAGTCAAACTGCAATGCAGAATTGAAAAATCTGAATTCTGAGAAATGACAGGCACTCTTCAGAGGTGAGCTTTTGAAACACATGCATTTAGTGGCCCTTACTACTTTATAATTGGCAAGAGGCTAATTGAGGGCACAGTGCTTGGGCTTGAGCAGCATACAGACCATCTGAAAAGTGGGATAATTGTCAACTGGATGTAGAGGAAAAACAAGAGACGCCTCAGCTGTGACAGTGGCACATTCTGTTGATTTCATTTTCCCTTTGACTTCCACCTCTGACTAACGAATTTCCAAACAGGAAGCAACTGGAAATCCTGTTGATCAGACAAAGTTCCTCAGCCTAGGGTCTCAACCTAAGTGGAAGCAGAGCTGAGTATGAATCGTTCCCAGGCAGTGCTCCATATGGTCTGGAGCACTTGTAGGGAGTGCTGTATCTTTGACTTAAAAAGCAAAGCCTAAATGTTATGACATGTAGACTGCAACCCTCTGGGTTGAAGAGATCATGTCTCATTCCCTATAGGCAGAAAAATTTAACAGAGAATGTAAAACTCTAAATAATTGTGAGCTCAATATATCGTTTGCAGCAGGGATCTTCTCAGTTGAGTTTTACAGAAATGTGCTATACAAGTCTGGAGAAGCATAAATGTCCCATTTTTCATTCTGTCATCACTGTTGCTTCTACAGAAGCCTGCTTAATTACCACTGAACTATATTATCTCTGTCTTTATCAGAGTTTTTCAAAAGGGAGATGTTTTAAAGTGCTGTGTGCAGGTACAGTGCTCCATAAATAGAGTGCTAAAATGAGAACCCTCCCATTAAAGACACTATCCTCATCTGCTCCTTTTCAGAAGAGCTGATTTAATAAAGATCCTTTTGCTATTAATTCTACTCTCAGGCTCCATTTAGGCTAAGAGGAGGAAATAATGAATCATGATGTAATGGAAGTTCCTGTAAAGCACTCAGCTTACCACACAGGCAACCAGACTCGCATGTGCGTTTGTTTTTGTTTTTCAGACTAGTTCTAACAATAGCAGCCAATGAGAGCCTATTAACTTCATCGTGTCTTAACTTTCTCTTCAGTCCTTGGCTATCTTCCAGCTTAATTCCTCTGAGTCAGCAACACATTCAAAACAGGTTAAATGAACTCTTGGATAAGAACCTTCACTAAAGAAATAATTGATCTTTCCACTGCAGCTCATCACCCCTTCCAAAAACACAAACAAAAGTACCCACAAAGGCACCATTTTAATATGCAGCTCTATTCAGAGGTGACAGAATGGGTGAGAGAGGAGTGTGGGGATGGATGAGCTGGGGAAGTAATGATATTAGAGTTGTTAAGCAGCCAAGACAAAATGCATAATTTGGCAAAAGTGAGAAGAAAGGGCCATAGAACTATGGAAAGTGAATGGACTATATTTGCTACTCTTAAGGAGCTCTGGTTTGCCTTCAGCAGTTTCTAATTTTCTGATTTTCTGACACTCTTGCCTTTTCACTCTCTGTAATTCCATCCTATACAGTGATGAAGATTGACATGCCTCTTTCATGTCAGAGGAGAGAGGATCTCCCTCTGCTTAGGATCACAAACACCTATAGGAAGAGAGAGGAAATCTACTCTTTTGTTGGCCTAGATCTTCGTCAAAGAGGATGGCGTGAAGAGGATAACAGCTCACTAGATAGGTACCTGATGATCTCTCAGTAAGGAAAGGATGTACCCAGGCAAAGAGGTCATTAGGGACAAAGCAAAGAAAACATGCAAAAATCAAACACAAGAATTTATTTTGTCTAACCAAACATCATGTCAGCTGCAGCTCCACTTTTTTGGGTGTTTTCATGGAAAAGGATTAATGGGTACATGGATAAGCCAAGCAGAATAGGTTCTATGCTAAAAAAAAACAAACAAAACAAACCTAGTATAAAAGTGGCCTAGTAGCTGCCATGCTGTGATACCAGTTCATTAAACTTATGTAGACACTTTCTAAAGCAGCACACTTACTGTCCTCGGGCCTTCTCACTGCTTTATCCTTACATCTGTAGTGCCTGAAGACTTGGGATCACTGTGTTTAAAAGCCTCCACTTATTCTGAGGGGGGTAGTCTTGCTGTTTAAATAAAATTTGAGACGCACATTGTAAGAATGAAGTGTGTTAATGCACTAAACCCAACTTTCTTGAGGACTTCTCTACAATCTCCATGAGAAACTTGGAGCTATCATAAACTTCATATTCGTCTCTCAAATTCAGGCACATCCGAGGGAAAGAATAAGCCATGTGTAGTGTAGATGTGTCCATCATCATCAGCCAATAGTCCTGTTGCTGAGGTCTCTGCTGAAAAGTGCATAGGTTACATGGTGAGGAAGACATTGAAGGAACATGGAGAAGATGCAACAGAGTGATGTAACAATTCCTTGAGGACTCCACCATGGTTTGTTGTATCATATCAGTGGCTCTTGGAGCAAGAGACCAGCACTTGCTTCTGTGTTTGTCTAGAGCTGATACAATGGCATTGCCTTTTGGACTAAGATTTAAGGTAGTACCAGAATAAAAATGAGCAGTAACGTATTCCAAGGATGCAACCCTCACTGTAGAAAACCCCTGCTCTTTGCAGAGAATTTCCAGACACAAAATACTAATTTTCCCTGAAATCTTTTTCTGTGGGAGATTATTTGCCTGTTGAAAGGCTGGCTGGGACGTGACACTTTGTGTGTCTGATATTTCTAGCCTTTTTCTGTGCTAGCTTTATGTATGGCTGTGTAGACCAAGTGACTGACCAGACCTTGTTCCCTCCTCTTCTTGGTGTGTCTACTCATCTCTTCAGTCACTAGAAGAAGGAGAAATTTGAGAACCTCTTACAGTATACAACTCAAAGTATACAGAATAAGATTTTCCAGAGGATGATTGCTTACATTGTAAAATATGTACTAAATCCCAAAAGAATTACTTTCAAAAGGGTAATTACTCCTCAGATAGTCCCATTTCCTCCCCCCTTGTGTAAAAAAACTCATTGAGAAGAACAGGATTAAGTCTACTGACTTAAAATCTGATGTCATCGCAGAGCCTTGTATTTCATTTGAGAGAACGCCAGTGTACCTAATACAGGTGAGAACAATGAGAATAATTTTTTTTTTATTTTTTTTTTTACTTTTGTTGTCACCAAGACATATGTCTGGTCCAGCATGGATGTAAACTGAGCAAAGGAATCACCAGTTGAAGTGGCACAGATCAGCATCCTGAATGTGAACCAGCACAGAATCATTGTAGGTCTTTTAGCAATGGCACTTGCAATTGTGGTTCAGTCAAAGAGATCTGACACTACAGAGATGTTCCCATGGCAGCCTATTTGACTGATCACTGACACATGCCATAATTAATCTGTTGGGTTAGCTGAGGGACATGGAATGATCAAGACAGCAAGGAGAGGATAGAAGGATGCTTTTCTGATTCAAAAAGTGGTGAAGCTGAGAACTTGTTCTACTTTTAGAGAGACCTGGGGAAAAAAAGGCATATGACCTAGAGTAATAGAACTGCTACTGCTTAATCTGCAGGTAAGAGAATAGGTTAGCTCTAAAACTCAGAATGGCCCAACATGTAGGCAGAATATTTTGAAAGAAAGGTTTCCTTAAGATGAATAAAATTCATTATGTGGCTCAAAAGAAGGGGGATTTGTCTTGATTTGATGACACAGCTTGGAAATGAGAGGCAAAGCAACACCTGAAGGCTACTCACTGACTAATTTGCTGTCCAAAGCAAACCAAATATACTGCTGTGCTGTCCACCCTTCCCTTTCTTCTTTTAGTAGTGTTCTGGATTGTATGTATGCTACCATTATATGTTTGTACCCACAATAAAAACACCTAACAAACTACTGCTCTTTTTCAAACCCCTCCTTAAGCTTTCCTTCTGCCACAGTTTTCAGTTCAGTGGGGAATTATCACTGTCCTAACAATGGTCTTGATACTGATCCTTATCCTAGAAGAGGAAGTACTTTGTCTCCTTTTGTCTCCTCTTGTCATCTTGGCCTTCTCGTTTTTCCTCTTTCATCTTTAATTACCACATGCCACAGCTGCAAACTTTGTGGGGCAATGGATGTCCCTAATTCTAATAGCTATTACAATTCAAAACTAATGAAAAGCTACTAATAGTTAATTCAGTAGACTATTGCTACTCGAGGTAAAGGAGTGGGTCCAAACTGTGCTGCCAGTTACAACTGAGCAGCCCCAACCAAGTCAACATCTGCTCCATATCAACAAACATCTAGAAAATTTCATGATACGCTGCAGGCACAAATATGGACAGGATGTTGATGATTCATGTCGCTCTCTATCTGAAGCAGACACTGGCTCCAGTTATCACGGAAACAGAGAGATGTGGTTGAAGAGAAGATGGTTCAAATGGATCTCAGACAAAATGGTTATGCCCTCCAGCAATGCAGAGCATTCTAAAGCCAGTTCTTGGGTGAGCCTTGCAGTTAATAGGATCCTCCTAGCAGGTGTGGAGGAGTGCAAAGATATACCGTTGCTTGACTTTATTTGGTAGGGTCACATGAAAGAAATGTGTTCAACTCTCATCCTGAACCTAATACATAAACTCTTATCCTTAGAGAAAAGGACCTGAATGCAACCATGTACGTCTTCTGAAGCTAGCTTACAACAAAACCCTTGCAACTGGAGGGCCAGTGGTGTCCTGGGGTTTATCAGGAAGAGTGTGGCTAGCAATTCGAGGGAGGTGATCCTCTCCCTCTACTTGGCCCTAGTGAGGCCACATCTGGAGTGCTGTGTCCAGTTCTGGGGTCCTCAGGACAAGAAAAAAAATGAGCTACTGGAGAGAGTCCAATAGAGGGCCAAAAGGATGATTAGGGTTCTAGAGCGTGTCCCTTATGAGGAGAGACTGCAGGAGCTGGGCTTGTTTAGGCTAGAGGAAAGACTGAGACAGGGTCTGTGCTGGTTTAAAAGTAAACCGGCAGGAGAAATGAACCCAACTCAAAAGAGTTTAGAAGTCAGAACTAAAACTTAATAAAAAGATTACAATAGATACACTGATACAAAGGAAAATTGGTTTCAGCCCTCAAAACCCAGTTGTACAACCCAGCCCCCTGGGGCACAAACAGTATGACGCTCACCAGCCCCTGTGCTGAGCACCACGTGGTCCCCCTGAGTCCAAAGCAAAAAGAAAAGGAAAACCTGTTGTCCCTCCAGAAGGTTGGTGGTCGCAGTCTGGTTGAGAGTGGTAGTTGCAGTCCTGTTGAGGTGCTGGTCCTCCTCTCAATCTGACAAGTGAGTGAGCGCCCCAAGTCCCAAAACCCCAAGCTTATATATGCTTGGGTTCAGATGGGAACACCCAGTACCTCTCCCAGGCTGAGGGTTTTCACAATGGGCAATTTACTCAGTGAGTCACAGGATATTTTGGTCTACTTGATGGCCCATTAGCAGACATGACTCCTCAGGTTGGGTGTGAAGGTGTAATGATTCCCAGAGGGGAGTTATCACACCTGAATCATTGGTGTGAAGACAGGGAACCCTCTTCTCCCTGTTTTCTCATGCACCCAGTTCATAGCCTGAGGTGTCAGGTGTGTCCTGGGCAGCTGTTGCAAACAATGCATCATTAACAGTTCATGACAAATGGCAGAGAGGGTATGGAATACACAGTTCCAGTTACATTCCCACAGTGATAAACTGGTCCCAGCCACTGTAACTAGGATAGGGTCTCACTAATGCATATAAATATGTCAAAAGTGGGCGCCAAGAGAATGGTGCCAGACTCCTTTTGGTGATGCCCAACGATAGGATGAGGAGCAATGGCCATAAACTAAAACACAAGATGTTTCACCTCAACATGAGGAAGAACTTCTTTATGTTGAGAGTGGCAGAGCACTGGAAAAGGCTGCCCAGGGAGGCTGTGGAGTCTCCTTGTCTGGAGACATTCCAAACCCACCTGGATGTGTTCCTGTGTTACCTGCTCTAGGTGATCCTGCCTTGGTGGAAGGATTGGACTAGATAATCTCCAGACGGCCCTTCCAACCCCAGCAATTCTATGATCCTGTGATTCTAGTCTGGCAGTCATAGACATGATGAAGTTGTAGCTGACTTAAATCACAGCAGTCCACTACATAGCATTTGTAGATTACTTCAATTTCAAAGTATGCAGAGTACTAGACCCTCACTATGACAAAAGCTTTTTTCTATACTCCTTTTGGGTTTACAAACCACTGATGTAAGTAGAGGGTACTGCTGCAGTAACAGGTCATACAACAGTATGAGGACTTGTGCTGGTAGGATTACTGTTTTCCTTTCCCCCGTAACAGCACCTATTGAAAATGTTATAATCTACCCAGGAAAAAAGCCCAGTGGGACTAAGAGGGGGAGACCATCTACTGCTCTGCCAGATTTCCACTGCTCTGGGGATCCAAAAGGAAATCTGCCTTTTCCCACCTCTTAGGTTTAAAGCTGAGCTTTAGCTGGTGTGTTGATTTTATCAAGGCTCAAGGCACTGGGTTTTTCCCAGTTTAAAAACAAAATGTTAGCAATTACTGGCAGCACCAAAAGAGTTAAAATAGCAGATCCTCATATTAAATGACTCTTGGATAAATTGCTTGTCCTTCTGCAGCCATCCTATATGCATGGAGGCTTTTTGTTAAATCATTATTTCTTCCTAGCTTACATACCACAGTGACTTGTTTTATGAGGCTATGTTATGACAAGCCCAGAGAGTCCCCTTGGAATGTGGGCATTTTAGTGGTGTGAGAAGCTCAAACCCAGAAGTTGTTTTTTACTCTGTTGGTAAATACGGCACATGCATGACATGATGCCACTTCATGCAGAAAAGTGTAACCCACTGACCTTGTATTTTATGGCATCACTTGCTGCTGCTTTGTATTTATTTTGTTATTAATGCTGGCTGCTTTCCAATAGCTTCTGGCCTCAATGACTGCTGTAATCTTTTGTCAGCTAAATCAGACACAATCTGTAGACAGAAACATATTATTGTGTACATAATTTTCAAATAAAGCAATGCACATGCAACACACTTGTTTTATATGGAGGTGTACTGAATTAAATTGAGAATGCCGTTGAGCCCATCTAAAAGAATAGCTGTAAAAAGTCATAATAAGATGATATATTGCCTGGGTTTCAAATGGAATAAACATAGGAAAATAAGACTTAAAATTGATAGATTTAATAGAAGTCAAGTAATTAAATATAGTTCTCGATTCCTTGCCCCAAAGGAGAATTTAGGGGAAGTGTAAGATTAGTAGGTTAAAATAATAGACAAATGCATGTCTTTTTCAGTGTTAAAAAGTGGACTATGTAAAACAGCAGAAATTTTATGGCCTATGAGAAATCTTCAGTCATTTGGGGGTTGAGGTTATTTTTGTTAAAGTCAATGAATATTTTTCCTTTGGTTTTCATGTAATTAATGTTGTGTCTCCATTGCTTCAACAACACTTTCTCTAGCATCCCTGAATGCCATGTGCCTGTCCTTGTATCTATTCAGGAAACTGCTACCGAGTTGATAATTTTCCTAATGCATGGCTTTGACTTCTTTCTCTTCCCAGATTCCCTCTGCTCTTTTGCCTAGGACTCAACTACTTGTCCTCATTTTCTACACACTCCATGGCCTGCCACTGCCTATCCTATTATCACAGGTTTAACTTCTACCAAACAGAAGGCAGCTTGAGAAAAACAACAAAGATATTTGGTTTAAAACCTAAACCTCAAGGCAAACTTCAGCTGTTTGTTTTGAGGGAAGTTTTCTGAAGGCCAGTGGATAGCATTGCCTGAATTTTGAACACCATGGGGGAAAATTATTCAATCTCTTGAATTTCATGTCCTTTCTGGTAGCAGGCAGTATTTATTATAGAACATTTCCAGTCAGAGTATGGTGTTGATTCACAAGCAGTGAGAGGCTAATGGCTCGTGCACATCTTGCGAAGACCCGCAGCCGTCAGCCCGGCCCCAGAATACACCTGTTGTGTAGCTTAATCCTACTGCACCCTTGTGCCTCCCAGACTGACAAGGAGTGTCTTGGCTTTGTGTGAGTGGGTCACTATGGACCCTTCTCTTGGGAGCATAGAATGGAGCAGCAATTGGTGCTCATTCTGATTCCAGAGAGAGGGACAAATAAAGAAGTCTGAGTGAGCAAAGCAATCAGTATATGACTGTGATAGTGCTGACATGGACTCAGCTAAGCTCTAACGCCAGATGAAATTGAAGTAAAGACAGAATCAATATTTTTGGACCCAGGTGTGGCAGTGAGGGAGCAGGGCCCCGGGCTCAGACACTGCTTGGTGTTGCAGGAAATTCCTCATGGGTTCTGCATTCTATCTGTACTTTTTGTTTAAAGCATGCAGTCGTTGTTCCCATCCTGTAAGACTATAAGAAGGAGGATCCAGTCCTCTAAAAAAGCAACACCTGTGAACAAAACTACATGGGCTGTGCTTGGGTACTGTGGCTCGAGGAAGATTACACAGGCCCAGTGAGGGCCACTGGCTCCCACCATACCCTTCCTGGTTGTAAGAACCCCAGACTTTTAGGAAAACACCAGGGATCTTGAATCTTTGATGATGTGAAGGCTGGGGGAAGCTAGTGAATGAGACACGAGCTGCAGCTGCGAGTGGGAAACAAGGATATGGTCATGACATGAAGCTTTTGCCTTTATATAAAATTTTGTCTCAAGCTGACTGGTAATATTCTTTGAGTTTGCAAAACCTCCCCAATTCTACTCCAAAAGGAGCAGAAACCCATTACCAGCCACATATACAGTGGGACTCAGTGGGAGCAACTCTCATGAGTCAGGGCCTGACAAGGAGCCTCTTGAATCATCAAATCATAGAATGGTCTGGGTTGGAAGGAATCTTAAAAATCACCTAGTTCCAACCCCTCTGCCATGGGCTGCAACACCATCCACTTGATCAGGTTGCTCAAAACCCCATCCAACCTGGTCTTGAAACTGTTTTAAAGTCTGCCATTGAGTTTGGCAGGGGGTGAATCTGACTACTATTGAATTCCCAACCTGTTTGCCAACCAGGAGCTGAAGCACATTGATGCTGGCTGTCACGATCCCCTGGAAGAAGACAGACCTTAGCAGTGCAGCTTTTGTCTCTGAATCCATTTTAAACTTCCCCAACAAAATCCCATTTCTTTCTGGTCAAAAGTCCTTTGTTTCAGTGGGTGCCTCCAGCAGGTTATTGGAGTTCTTAGCTATTATTTTTAAGATTATTCACTTCAGCTCTCCTACTTTCTGCACAGAATTCACAAGATATTCCTTAATTTATTCTGCCTAAAATGAGATAAACCATGAGTGACCAGTCTCCTGGGGCTGCACCGTTCTGCAGTAAGCCTTATGTAAAAGATACAGGGCACATTCTCAGCACTGTGAGTTGTTATTAATGAAGGCTGTGTGCGCAACTCTTTGTCCATCACAATGAAAATTTACCCTCATGTATCTCCTAAATCTCAGATGTAGATTCCACTTGCAGCATTTTCGGATATTCTTTGATTATTTTTTTCGTATTAGGGGACCATAACGATAAGTCCCTGCTCAACTGAATATACAACTAGACCTCATCTGACACTAAAATTTGCTAGTTTTTCTTTTTGGACTTAAAAAATTTGCCTTTCAGAGCTATTCAATAAGATAAATGTTAATGAGAAAAATTTTAACAAGGCAAGCCCTGGCAGTGACCCTCTCGGATCTAAGCAGCGCTACAAACTCAGGGCAAGCCTGATGCATGAGGAACATCTTGCAGAATATCACTGGCCTTCTGTTCTATCAGCACTGTAGCTCTAGAAACAAGGCTCTTAATGAGGAAAGATCAATCCCAACAGGAAAACCTGTGATATTTGACATCAGTAGACAAGCATCCATGCTGTACAAACCAAGCCCCCCCTCCCGATGCCAGCCTCTGCTTACGAAAAATAAAATAAAATAAAGTAAAATTCTGTCATTTTCATTCAAAGTTTAAAGACTCAGGATCAATCCATGTAGCATTTAACTATCATTTCAGTCAGGCTTTTGAAGCTGTTTAAGTTCTTTTGTACCCGAGTTGTTTAATGTTACTCAGACAAGGTAAATCAAAGTCTAATAGAGTGGAAAAACAGCAAAGGCATAAAATAGGTAAAAGATAAATCACACAGGAAGTTTTGCCTTTTTTTTTTTTTTTTTGTTATTATATTCATTGAGATCAAAGTCCTTGTTTCAGCTCTAATTAACAAAAGCTAATGCAGATTGGAGACCTTCTGGCACTGAGCAGAGCCTTGGAGGATACAGTTGAAATCTTCTGAAGATTTAAATAATTAATATGACACCTTGAGCTTCGGATGGGAAAATAAAAAATAAAAAAAAGAAGAAGATGGGGGGGAAAAATGAGCCCCATGTTCAAGTTTAAGAACAATGCCATTGCCAAGTTTGATACCATTTGTTCTGATGAAAATGAGCTGAGTAGACTGCACTGACTTCATTGTCTGGTACATTGGCAGTTCAGTGGATTGTTTCACCTTTTGTCATGCTAAGGGAGTCTTTTGTGCAGTACTTTGTTACCCCCAAGTCTGCCCCAGTTGAAGGAGGATAGAAAAAGGCAAATCTGCTTTAGGGACTTGGAGGATGGTCATTTAATGGTTTTTAATCCTCTTAATCCACGTAAGAATGGAGATCTCTGAGTGAAAATCCCATCCCAGAAGTCCTTATGATTCAAATGCCTGGCTCAGGAGACTGTCTTTTGAAAAAAAATGCAGCAAAATATTCTCCACTACTGTGGCATTGTGGTTTATTTCTCTCTGGTTTTCTGATGCTGTCTGATGCAATATAAACAAAATGAAATTGAAACCTCCTTCAAACCCTGTGAAGTACGAGAACAGAGAGTGCCCAGTGCCAGTCTGTGTGTTTGGAGTACTCTAGTGATTCGGCTTGATTTCGTAAAATTGATAAGGCCCCTCTTTTCTGATTGTCTCAACTGTATGCAAATCTACCCTACATTTGGGTGTACACTAATGCCCTCACCAAGCTGTTTTCCACTTGGATATTTTCTAGGTAGATGAAATCCTCTATTGAGTTTGGATATAGATTACTTCAAAACTATTGACATAATTATAGCTAAGCCTTTCTGCTGAGCTCATTATTAGTTCATAAGACCGTGATTTCTCTTCCCTACCAGAAAAAAAAGGAAAAAAATCAATATAACAAATTAGATAAACCACTAAAGAACTGCTAAGAGGCAATTTTTATAAATAAAATTAAAGAGGATCTGAAGACAGAATGGGCTGTTCTTGCTCTCAATCTATAGACTTGCCATTTGCCACAACAAGTTGACTTTAAAATAATTTTTCAATTACATACACAATGAGGCTTTTAATTTGTTAATGTATTTCATCACTTCATTTTTTTAGAACTGGTTAAAATAAAGGAAAAATAGAGCTTCCAACTTGTATTTGACTATGTAAAAGATATAGGAAAAAGGATGTTAAAAATTACACAATTTCTTTAAAAAAGATGAATGAAAAAAAGTTCCCACTGCAATAATTTTCATCTAAGTAGAAACCAAATGATTTTAGCAAAATTACATGATGAAACAACTCAAGGCATGTCTTAAAAAATTGCTGCTCATTAATGCAATACTTTCTGGTTACTTCACTGGCAGCCGTTTCTCAGCATCTATTCCTACAGCCCTCCCATGCCTCTGAAACAACAGATATAAATCTGACAACAGGTTCCTAGGATTTTAAGACAGTTTTTCTGAAAATGCAGCTTGCATGGAATCACAGTCTCTCTGAAATAATTTCAGCTAGATTCTAATATCAAAGTACTCTAAGTCTGCTTCAAGAAAAACTGGGCATTTTTTTGTTTCTTTTTATATAGTCATGCTGTCTGTTGCATCCTGTAAAGACTTTGGCTGTCCCTTTGATGAAATTTCCATGTTTCCATCTAAATCAGGTTAAAATTTCATTTGAGATGAGAGGGAAATTAACTGTTATACACGTTTGCAGCCCAGAAGGCCAACAGCATCCTGGGCTGTATCAAAAGAGGCATGGCTAGCAGGTCAAGGGAGACGATTCTTCCCCTCTGCTCCACTCTGGTGAGACCCCACCTGGAGTGCTGTGTCCAGCCTTGAGTTCCCCAGTACAAGAAGTTTCTGGACCTGGTGGAACAGATTCAGAGGAGAGCCACTAAGTTCATCACAGGGCTAGAAAGTCTCTGCGATTAAGACAGGCTGAGACAGTTGAGGTTTTTCGTCCTGGAGAGAGAAGGTTCAGGGGAGATTTTATAGCTGCCTTACTTTGTAAAGAAGGCCTACAGGGAGGCTGGAGAGGGACTTTTTACATGGACACTAAGTGATAGGACAAGGAGGGAATGGCCTTAAGCTGAAGGAGGGTAAGTTTAGATTATATATAAAAAAGAAATTCTTTGCTGGGGAGGTGGTGAGAGACTGGAAGAGGTTGGACAGAGAACTTGTGGACCCCCTATCTCTGGAAGTGTTCAGGGCCAGGCCAGAGTGGGCTCTGAGCAACCTGGTCAAGTGGAAGGTGTCTCTGCCCATGGTTGTGGGGTTGGAACTAGGTGGTCTTTAAGGTCCCTTCCAACTCTAACCATTCTAGGACTCTCTGATTCTATGTTATGAGTGCTGTATGCTTCTACATTTTTCTACTATTTGTACAGCATAGATTAAAACCTCATCTTTGCTGAGCTGAGCCTCACAGGGGATGTGTTGGTCTTTTTTTGGATCTGTCATGGTGCTGCCTGGAGATGAGGGCAGCACAAAACAGCAACCTGGCTCATGTTTCCTGACTCACTCCATCACTATGACCACAGCTCTTCCTGAGCAAACACTTTTCATTTTTTCCTCATAATAGCAAATAACAGTGTTATGGGGGCTCTTGGATCACATCTGTGCTCAAACCTGTCCTGCATTCCATGCTGATTTGGCCTTAACATGATATTTTGTTGCTCCACCAGAAATGCTGGAAAGTTGTTTTACTGTACTGATTCTATTCCTCTGTAACTACACGTTCCTTGACCTTACTTTCACATGCAGCTGTTAGTCCCTTAAAGCCACCTTCATGCCCGCAAATGACAAACGTTGTGTGAAAATGTATGTGTGAGACTCCATTTGGCAAAAGGTGAGCGCTCATAGTCAGTGGTGGAAGGTTAGCTTCAGGTAGGTTGTGATTCCCTGGAAGTAGCGTGTATAAGCCATAACAGACTGACAACAATAAAGTTGACTGAGTTAAGTGGTAAGATGACTTTATCCTCTTTGGAAAATAAGGTATGTGGACGTTGATTGAGAGAGGTTTTCAACTTTATGGAAAGGAGTAATGAGTTGATAAGGAAATATTTATAGCAGGAAACTAAGAACATAATGCAAACATGAGGGAACTCCAGCATTACTATTATGTGCAGGGAGTAGTAAACACACGGAACACATTTCTGGGAAATGTTAATAAGGAGAAGAATAAAAATGACAGTCAGAATCATCTAGCTTTTCTAGAAGGAAAGGGAGTTGCAGAGTAGAGGAAATACATAGAGAGGAGAGAGGTAAACTTCCAGCAGGCAGGTGTGCTGGCTCTGGAGAGAGCTTCCTTGGTTATAAATCACTTTGTGCTTGCAAGAATGGATGGTCAGCACTGGCGGTGCCAGCTTGCACACCATGAAGTGCCTTATGTGCTCAGTCTACCTTGGAGACAGTATTTCCAGGACAAGAACTGCTCTGGACATGAGCTTCTGCCCCAACATTATGGCAGAAAGTGGCTATGGAAAGTGGCTCCTTACATATTTGCCAGCCCTTCATACATAAGCCAGCTCTCCCTCTGGAAACTTGCTTGCTTTTGTCTCTCTGGTCAGTGGGACAGGCCAGGGCACAACTCCAGGAGGGACTGATCAGAGAGTCAAAAGCTAAAATGATCACACATTTTACACAACAAATCTCTTCACTTGAGACAAATATGGGCTATATATCTGCCTGTATCCTCTGTTCTCCTCCCACTGATGGTGGTTGTGGTGTGGCAGGTGTTGGGAGGTGGAGACTCAGCATAATCCCCCATGACCCACAGCTCTTGAATAGGCCATGTTTATTCCTGAAGTGAATAATTTTCTTTCTTTCAGGCTTTGCATTTCAGGATTGAGGCCATCCTGCACCATGGAATGGCATTAATTTTTTGTTTATAGGCTATAATCTCCCTGCAATGCATAGTTACTGCAGTGTTAGGAAAGCACAATACGACAGCAACTGGTCAACAGTCTGACTGAAAGTTACCTGCTTTTAAAAAAGGAAGGTCTCAAATCTATTCTGGAATACCACAGAGTTTTCATTCAATAACAGCTCTTTTTGGAAGGACTTATTTTTGCTCTCTCTTTCCTCTATGAAAGCCTTCCTACTGTTAAGGTGATGTAAATTAATAACAACCCCTCTTGGCCCTCAGAATGAGAACACAGTTTTTGCAGACTGCTCATATTCTGCCCAGAAGCTGTCATTTTTAATGTGACTTTCCAAGGTTTTCTCAGGAATTCCCATTCCCTACACACTACATACTTCATAGAAATGTACACACTGTTCTTCAGACTATGTCATATATATTCAATCACGTGAATCATAAATTACATAGTTCTCGTGAAGATTACATGTTTATCACTATTTCTATTTTTCATATCCTTACCTGACAGGATTCTGTCAGAATGAACAAAATATAACATCAACAGACACATCTTGATGGAGACATATGTGGGAGGAGATAGAGACAATAAACAGGCATCATACACACCACATTGCAGTGCAACAAATAAGGGTCTGACTCGAACCACTTTAAAGGACAGAGAGTAGCCTCTTATTACCAAACTACAAAGGCTGAAGTAACTCCTTTCCCCGAGGTACCACTGCGATCAAGGAAAAGACCCCTAGTAGTATTTTTATAGCCTCTGCTTGAAATGTTTCTGAAGGAAAACTCTGACTTCTAAAGAGTTCTGAAACTGTGCGGTCTCTCAAGATAGATCTTAATGAAATTTGCCGCTATCAAAACTAGACTGCCTAGAATATGGCAGAGCCTATTAAGACCTCAATAACAACATTGATTTTAGGGATTTTCCCCTCCCTCCATATACACTGCATACTTTTTTGATGTGTGAAGAGACTGAAGCTTCTTAAAAGATATTTTCAATGGGATAGTTCTGAAGACTTCAGATAAAATATTTCAACACAGTACCTGCAGGGACAGGAGAAATTGCTTCAGTTCATTTTGCCTTAGTTAGAGTCGTGTTAAATCAACTGCTCTTGGCGTTTGCAGGACTTTGTAGACATTCTTTCAAAAGTGTTTGAAAAGCTTCAAATAGATGAAGGTCTTCAAAAGGCAACTATCACATGGGACCGACATCAATAATGCTCCAAAGACTGTCCAAAAGGGCCAATACATGATATAAATGAAGCTTTATTACCTTTTTTTTTCATCTCAGATAGTAGGCATGTTCTGTCTTTGTTACATGATCCATTTGCTGCTGAGAGGATACCTGATACGTATCCTGATTAGTAAGAGACATGAGGGCCTGATTTTTCACAGCCTTGAAGTGGGTACAGCTATTTGCATGTGACTTTCATTTGCTGATGGTTTAACTGGTAATTTGTGAAGTTTTTCCATCAGGAGCAGTGAGAACAGAAAGTGCAATGTAAATCAGACATGGTGACATCCGTTCCCTCCCATCGCCTTTCCTTTTGGTGATGTGCGATACTGCACAGTCTAATATAAATTGAAAAGAGCAGTGTTTCAGTCTGAGCAACTACAGGATAAGCTGCACATCTCAAGACACACACAGGCAGCTTCCATTATGTTTCAGCAGATCTATTCATAGAAATAAGGATTTCATTACTGAAATTTGGAAACAGCAAGACTTAAATGACATACCAGTGGAAAATCATACCTGTAAGAGTATAAATTCCAAGAATCAAAACAAGAGGATCTATTTGCTCATCCATACTTGTGGGTGTGTCATTAAGCCCTGCTTACCGTAACAGAAGGAGGAGAGCACCCACCTGCATTACTGTCTCTCTAGAGTGGAAAAGTGTATGATGCTTTCCTTCCCACCAGAGATGGGAAGATCCAGTACAGGTGGATATATATAAAAGACTGTCTGCCTGAATGCAGGATGAAAATTTGCATTCCCATAGAAATAGTCCCTGTGTTTGCATAGGGAAGATGGTGACTAGATGAGTATCCTGGGGGATAAAGGACTCCTATACATACTTTGTTTCCTGACTTTGAAATTCACCGCTAGAGCCGGATCCACCCACTCCTGAAAAAACTCAGTTTAAAAACCAAGGAGTAACAATTTGGTCACAGGAATGTCTCTGACAGACATGTTGCACCACAAGGCTGTGGATTTTCCTGATGGCTCAGTGTGCTAAACCCAGGTTTATCACATCATTTTATCCTTGTTATGATGTGAGAGGAATGTGTATAATTGCAATAGAGTGGTGTGTACTCCTTTTTAATAAAGTTGGTCATCAGCCTGGAAATGCTGTTGCTCATGATAAACAATCCTCAAAGTGGCATATTCTCATAAATATGCAGCTCTTGCTGCGTAACTTTAAAGAAAATACTTTTTTCTCTTTGGTCTTAGACTTAGAGACATACTTATTCTTGTTAGTGCAAATCAGTAGATTTATAGCAGGAATGAGTGTGAATCACAGAGTTTCCCAAAAGTTCAATATAGAGCTTAAATACAATATTATCAAAAGTAGCCTTTAAAATGAGTTATAAGAGTAAGTTAAGATAAAAGACTCATGCAAGATGATGTGCTTTCTTGCTAATGCTTATCATATTATTGTATTGTATCATATTTGTCTTGTTGCTATAGAGACCAGAGAAACCAGATATTTTCTTTCTCTAGGAAAGCAAAGACATCTTCACATTTTCCTGTCAAATCTCTCTTGCATTTTGGGGCTTTGAAGCAGCTTTGATGGAAGTGTTTTCAGAGGGAAGAAGAGCAGAAGGCAGTCTTACCATGATGAAAGTACCTGTCTGTAACCTCTCACCTAGGCATCTGGGAAAGTTTAAAGTGAAGGGAAAGAGGCAGCAGGTATTGTTGATTTCTGTTCAATTGTTGCTCCTTAGTATATTCGCTTCAAATTGAAATTTGCATACATACTCTTAGAATGAGAGTCTAGTTCCTTCTTTGCACTTAAGAGCTTTTTACTCTAATACAACTTTTACTAAAACATTTTATTATAGCTCAAGATGAAATTTTGGGACAAATCACTGATTCTTTAACTTTTGAAGAATTCAGGTCAGACCTTGAAAGTCTACATTCCATAACTCTGCCCAAAGAAAAGCTATCTCTGGAGCCAGACCAGACTGCTCAAAGCTGTGTCTGTTTGGGTCTTGAGAACCTCTGGGGTTAGGGATGGCACGGTCTTTCAGGGAAACTTGCTCAGTGGCCTGATTGTTCTTATGGGGAAAAACTCCTTGTAACCTGTTTAAATCTCCCTTGTTACTGTTTCCCCATCGTCTTTTACCTTCCCCTCATGCATCACTGGGTTGACCCTGGCCTGATTCCAGAATTCACTAAATCCTTCTGCAACTGGGCAGAAGGGAGAGGGTTTGTCCTCTTACCACCTTTACAGGCAAAAACAGACTCAAAGGGAGATAATACCTAAATTTATTACTAACAGGTTAAAAGCTAAGCTAAAGAGTGAGAAATAAAACACTCTTAAAACATACCACACACATTTTCCCCGCCGCCCCTCCTTCTGTCCATGGGGGGGTTGCAGTCAGTTGCAGTTGCTGCCGCTTGCGATGTGAGTTCCCCCAGCCCTCGGGGTCACTCTGCCATGGAGGCGGTTGAGTCTCTGCACCCTGATGGGCCTCTGTGGGTTGCAGAGGGACATCTTGTTCACCACAGTCTTCACCACGGGCTACAGGGGACCACAGCTGAGTCCATCCCCTGCTCCGTGGGGTCCCTCCCATGGGAGACAGTCTTTAATAGACTTCTCCAATGTGAGTCCACCCCTCAGGCAGCAGCTCTTCCACATCTGCTATCCCAAGGGTCAGTTCTCCATAGTGGTACAGTCGTTTGTGGACGAGACGTACCGATGTGGGCCCCCCAGAGGGCCACAGCTCTCACTCGGGTAAAACCTGCTCTAGTGTGGGTCTGCCTCTCCATGGGTCCACAGGTCTCCTGCAGGATTCTGCTCCATCCTGAGCCTACCACAGGGTCACAGCTTCCTTTCAAGCATCCACAGCTCCAGCACGGGCTCCTCCATGGGCTGCAGGGGTTTTAGCTCTGAGTCCTTTCCCTGCTCCATGAGGTGCCTCCTCCCCTCACTCCTGCAGCTACTTTGATGTCTGCCTTGTTATCCCATGTTCTTGCTCTCTGGAATTTCTTCTGTGCAATGACCTCCAATTCTTATATATGTTATCACAGAGGTGTTACTGTGATCTCTAATTGGCTCGGCCCTGGCCAGGAGCTGGTTGTCCCTCCTGGGGCCAAGTGTCATTGGCTCCCATGGGAACAGGCGAAGCTTCTAGCAGCTTCTAACAGAAGCCACCTCTGCAGCACCCCACGCCCTCCAACCCCTACTAAAATTCAGCTACAGAAACCCAGAACAGTCACTATGAACAGTTCAGCCTCATCTCCTTGGTCATCCCCTGTAGGCACTAGTTAATNTAATCAGGCATTGGAATGGCCTGCCCAGAGAGGTGGTAGATTCACCATCCCTGGAGCTTTTTAAACTGAGATTGGACGTGGCACTGAGTGCCATGATCTAGTAAACTGATTGGAGTTGGACCAAGGGCTGGGTCTGATGATCTCTGAGGTCTTTTCCAACCCAATCAGTTCTATTATTCTATGATTCTATTAGGTGTTCCAGCCCAGCTCCTCACAGGAAAAGTGCTCCAGTTGCCAACATCTCTTCCCTTCAGCCCACTCCAGTTTGTCCATGTCTGTCCTATGCTGGGAGGACCAAAACTGGATGTGGTATGTAGATGAGGTTCAAAGTCACTGTTCAAATAGCTCAGTGCCATCAACCTTCACATCTGCAAAGAGGCACTCTGCGCACTAAGTTGGTTGTCCAGCAGGATACTCCAGTTCTTTCCAGCAGAGATGTTCCATAGCAGTCATTCCTGATCCATTTGTTAATGTGCAAATAGTCCTGTGCTCCCACATTTTTCATTTCCAGCTTACTGAGCTCTCCCTCTTCATCACAACTTGGAATGTCAGCAAATTTTTTCAAACCCCGGGTCAATTTCCCACATTAATCCTTTTTTCTTCTTTCCTTGAAAGTGAGTTATGTATTTTTTGTTCTGTGGTAGGCCACAATGATTTGAAACACAAGCCCTCTTCTGCAATTTTGGTATATTTCCCCCAGTTGCTTCTTTACCTGCCTATCTGCAATACCTTATGACAAGGCTTTTATTCCTTTGAGGGTTGTGCTTGATATAATCATTAGCTCCATCTAACCTATCCACTGAATTTACTTTCAACAGCAGAGGCATTTTAAAGTGCTTTTTATTTATATCCTTTATTTATTTATAAATCTGGCTAGAGTTATTCATTCTCCATATGCATATCACTGACCAAATGTCACTGTGATCTTCTCACAGGCTGACTGGCCAGGTAGTTATGCTCCACTGAGAAAGAAGAGAGACTGTGAGCTCCCCAGCGCAGTGGAGCTTGTAGGAGAGACAAAGTAATCTCTTAAACACAACAGTTCCATTTTCCCATTGCTTCACAGCTTGAAGTACAGCATCAAAGATGGGAGAGAAAAACGGTTTCAGCTCCTACTCACCTTCCTTCCCAGGCATGCACTGTTACACCTGCCTGGAAATGCAGGGTAGACGAATCATGCTGCCTTTCTGTCGCAGGAGCTACTGCCACCCAAAATTGCCTGTACAAACCTGAGGGAAGCGGGCGGTAACAATGCTTTGTGCTGCTCTGTGGTGGGGACTAAAGGCTTCCAGATAAGTGCTTGTCATTGCTAGTGTGTCTGGCATAACTAGTCAATTGCATTTGGTATTTCTGAATGCAGAGTTGCTCTGGGTAAAAAGCCAATGGAGTTTTCATGCAGGCAGCTTGAACNAATTAAATACCCTAAATGTTAGAGGGAAAAAGAATGTTTAACAGAAAATTTTAACTTGTTCCTTAGTCACTTGGAAACTCTTTTAATATGTCTTCTTTTTACTGTCAGTAACTTTTACCACTCTCATGACAATTCTGCTTGTTCAGAGGTTTTTAAACTGATGAGTTCACCTTCCTATCAGCCAGAAACCCTCTCTTTAGTTAAGGTCTCCTTCCTGGGAAATGCTTGCTTCCCAAGTAGATGAACTTAGGAGAGAGGGTGCAATTCTGCAAAGTTTTCGTTGGCTAGCAAAAGGTCATTAAGATTATCGATACAAAATTGCTTTCATCTCATCCACGCATCAGACTCTTTGCAAGTTCTAACAATCAGGCCCCTGCCGAAAAATGCCTGGGATAAGAAGAGCTGAGAGGGAAATATGGCAGGCTTGGTGGTTCACTCTTCAACAAAAAAACGCTGAGAGGTGAAACAGTAATCAAGTCTGCAATGTTTTACAAGAGAACAAGTCTCTCTCATACTCATGAATGTCAGTTGAAATGACCTTTTAAAAGAAGCAGTATGTAATGGTTCAGAGAAAAACAGGGAAGTATATTCTTTTGAACCGAGAATGTCATCAAAATGTTAGTCAGAAACTTTAGATTTGAAAAAAGATTTCTTGTCTTTACCAGTTTGCTTCAAATGATGAAGATGGAAAAGTACTGCATTATATAAGGCTTTGAGATTTGAAAGAGAAGAAAACAGAGTTGAGGAGCTTGCAGTGGGTTGGGGTTTGATTGATCACTTTTTCTCTGTAACATGCATTAATGACTGTACTATTCCCATAAATTCTTCCTTTGACCTTTCTGTCAAAGTACATATGACAAAATGACAAGTGCATTTCTCACAGCTTTTGGACTAAGAGCAGATGGTGTATTACCTCTTGAGAGCCTGGGCTAGCATTGTTCCAAATATTTTTTCTTCATGTGGTAGCCCAAATCCTTTATTTTCCATCTCTTCTGGATCTATGTTTAATATTGGTCTAAAGGGTGTTTTTTAATAAATATTTATATTGCATGTAAATGTTCAGGTATTTCCTTTTTTGATTACATTGTCCCTTGAGTTCATGAATCATTCTAAGTTAATGCTAAGCTTCATGAAGAAATTCCTTTGGTAGACAGAGAAAAGGTCCATCTTAGATTCATTGAAATTACTACAGTAGTTGTTCTTACGTATTATGCTGGAGGGGAACTTAAAATCCATTTTAGTCATTTTCATTCAAAGAAAAGATGCCTGTGAGCTCACAGCTTCCACAAATTATGGTATGTTTGATGTAAATGAAGACATACTAAGAAATGATGGAGCTCTTGCAGTTGTAAATTGCTGTTGCAAACACGAATTCTTATCCAAATGGAACAGTTGATTGGAATATTTTTTCATACTTGCTGGGTGAGGTTTTAGAGCAGTCTCTGGTATGAATGCTGCAGGCCTGTGCCTAGGTGGCCATAGCCACAACTGGGCACTTACATGAACGTGGTGCCCCATGCACCCTCAGTCACACAGCCAGCACCTTGGGCAGGGAGGCGTGGAGCCTGGGAGAGCAGTGACTAAGCAGACCTGGTCAGAAGGGGGGGTCAGTGCTCACCAGCCTGGGGAGAGACTGTTTACTCATCCTAGACGGTCTGCTTGCTGGATGCCCTGCTGCATTTGTTGCTGTGGCACACTGATCTCCATATAATTTTCTTCTGCCAGGAAAAAACGAACAACAAAATCTGGAAAGTTTACAGTGAGTCTTTGATTTACTGATAATTAAAAAGCAGATAATCTAGAATGTTCAGATATAAAGATACACTGAACACACTAAATGTTTACAGATTGTGACATCACATGAGGTAGTAGGATGATTTTTGTTATTGCTATGGTATATTTGGTGGTGCTATATACAGTACTGTATAAAGTAATGTAGGTAATGATATAAGGAATGGATTTCTTATGAAGAACTTCAAATAAAAGAAGGACAGATCTTCGGATGGATCTATAGTCAGGCCTGGAAATAGTGCTGTTATTTTATATGAGATAAGAGCTTCAGTCTGACTTTTACTGAGAAAAAAACCCTCAGTGCCAAGAACATTAAATATTAACCTTAGAAAAGACTTCAGAAAAATGATGTGTTGCCAGCTAATGTCTTTAATACATCTGTCAAGGGGGTGCTGGACCAAAAGCAGTAACTGTTCTTTTTTAGGGTCTTAGTAACTGTGCTATTACTTTGATGTTGTTCCCTTCAGTGGTGAAAATGTTATTTTCAAGGATAAACTTGAGTGTTTCAGTAATAAAAACAAAGTAATGTACACTGGAGGCTTGAAAATGAAAATGAAATTGCAGAACTTTCAGCTGGAGATTAAGCATACAAAGGTAGAGGTTTCTGAAGTCACCACATTAGTTCTGGTTTGGCTGATACCTCATTTCAACTACATGAACAGAGGCAAGAAACATAGACAGAAAGGCACAAGGATTTTTCTTGTCCAGTGAACTCAGCTCTGTCCAGAATGTGCTCATCATGTTATAAAGTGGAAGAAAATCATTTGTAGTTATCTACCCCTAAACAGCTTTCAGATATACATGACAAACGTGCACAAGGCAGGCAAAGGCTGTAAATGACACCAAAGATACCTCATGGCTACAATGGGAATGAATTGGGACAATGAAGAGACAGTTAAGGGGGGAGAAAACTGAACCTTGCAGTCTTTCAACTCAATGTGCTGCTGCTTGTTGAACTTTTGTGCTCAAAAACAACACATCACTGCATAAATAATTTAAAGAAGATGAAGAACAGAAGAATCAATGGGTATTAGGGACAGGGAATATTTAGAAAAAGAGAGGCACTTCAGTTTGCATTGCTGGCTCCAAGAATAATAAAAGCAAGATTGTTGTGGAACAAAATGTGGTGGGTTAACTTCTGGTTTTGGTTACTAAACACTGTAGGGCACTGATAAAAATTCTACAAATGCAGAAAGAGGTGAGTGCATTATTCATAGCAACCCTTTCCATAGCAGACATAGAGCTCCTGGAAGAGGGTAACCAACAGCTTCTAGGACAAATGTCACCTGCCAAGACCCCTAAAATCAAGACACTGACTTAAACATAACATAATTTTTAAAAACAATCACTAATGGACATTTTTCTTTGTCTTACAATATACAAGCCATTTTTTGGTTTTGATTTCCAGCTTTTCTATACAATCCTGAGTGGTGTAAGCTTCCTTTCTTTAAAGTTCAAATTTCCATATAAATAATTACTTCCTGGAACTAAAACTTTAAGTAAAGTGCTAACTGCCAGAAGGCTTGGAATAAGCTCCCAAGAGCTGATAAAAATGAGATTTATAAGAGCAAGCACCATTCATTTCTTGGGGATTCACTAAGAGATGGAAATTTAGGAGCATGGAAAGATGCTCCTTAGAAGTCAATTTCAGTCCGTAAGAGTTCAGAAGGGACAGAGTATTAATAGCAATGGTAATAACATGAAGTCAAAGATAGCTGCCAGTGATACTGAGGATAACTATTTCACAGTGTGAATGAATCTGTTGTTTTGGCTCTGCCAATAATTGCTTGCAGAAATCTCCAATTCTTTTAAAAAATAATTAATTATTTTTTATTTTCTTGACTAAGACCATAATTTGGCCTCCTAATATGGTGGGTCCACTACAAAAGCTAGTCTTGCAAGTTTTAAGAGCATTTAAGGGTGAGGTGCCAGAAAGAGGTATTTTCTATGATTGCTTTTGTTAAATGCTCTTTTGAATATTTAATTTCTATGAACACTCCTGCTAGAAAAAAGCATTCAGATTTTCCTTGAAACAACCCCCTGAAAATTCTGAAGTTCTTACTGGCAGGAGAGCATTCAGCATCTTCAGTAAATGTAATTTTTTTCCAGCTAAAATGAGATGGTGAAAAATAAAACCACAAGGTCTGCTTTAGGACTACTTCAGACTTAAAAAATTTTCTTTGGCTCCTCAAATGTGGTGTATCAAAACCTAGTCCAACTCAGATTTCTGACATCAAATTTCTGGCCTCACTTTAAGTACCATAAAGCCACAAGCTATGTCGTTATTTTGGTAATGTGTCAACACCAGGGGAATTTCTCCACTTGTGATATTTAATTGAAATTGCTCTACAGATCACTCCATAATTGTTACTTTTGATGCTGTCTCTAGTGAAAGTCCTGGAGACCTCTGAGCTTCAGAGGCTGTGTGGGTAGCCCATGTGCACCCTGGCTTTGGCCAGTGGCAGCCAATCCTGGACAGGGTGGATATGTGGAGGACACCCAGGCTTGTGAGCCAGGAGGGATCTATGTGTCACAGCCTAGACCATTGAGGGACCACGATGTCAGAAGTTGTGGTGGATTCTGAGGTCTGTCTGTAACTCTGGAGGTGTAAGCCAAAATCTTCCCGACCACCAATGAGAACATTTTGTGGGATGCGCTTGTCAGAGAAATCGTGTTAAGAAGCACATCTTACCCCAGACACGTGTCTCTAAATAGCAAAGGTGTTTGAAGCACCAGGGGAAAAGACAAACACAGTGCCAGGGATCAGTGTGACTCCAGCCAGGCTGTGGTGGTCAGGGTGACTGGCTGATATATTGTGTTAAGGCCATTAAAATATTTCACAGGAGGAAAAAAGTGAACTTATCCAGCAAGTCTTGCATTTTAAACTTTTGAACTGATTGTTTATGCTTATACCTGGCTTTTAAGATTTTAGAATTAACAGTTCAGGCTCTTCTACATATTATTTCTATTCTTCAATAGGAAAAGGAAAGTAAGATTTCCTCATTTTAGGCTTGCGATCATTTCTCAGATTTGCATGAGCCGGTTATTTGGAATTGATGTTGAAATAAGCTGAAATGAAGAAGTTCTCTTCTTCGCATTTGCACAAAAGACTAATCCTACCAAGAGCTTGTTTGCTGCTTCAAGGACAGCTGGGTTTTGGTGCTCAGACAGTGACTTCCTTAATTTCACCCACTTGACTTTAAAACAGCAGCATGTACATGTTTAAGGACTGTTTTAATTAAATTGATTGTTTACATATATTTAGGGATAAATATAAAGTGATAATTTCAGTTTAAATTGTGAACAAGTTGATTGAGAGGAAAATGTTGAGTCTTTTAAATGTAATTGAAAAGAAAGTGTTGGTTTTTTCTTACATGTTTTAAAATCAATCTTTTTACCAAGAAGCCAATTAGTAATGTGTACAAGATGTATTTTTACAGTGGACTGGGCAGTAAAAGGTGCCCCCAAACAGCTGACCTTAAGAACTAGAGTGTTTTCTTTCTCTCTTGAAGACAGAGGCATACCTTTAGTAAGCAAGGTTTGTGTTTGAGTGTTGGGGAGTAAACACCTGGCTGACAGTGTACCTGGAGTGGTGTAAGGCTGCCTTCTTTGACTCTGAGAAAAGCTAAATGTTTTCTCATTTTCCATCTCTTTTAAGGATGCAAACATAGAATAGTAGAATCATTCTGGTTGGAAAAGACCTCTAAAATCATCAAGTCCAACTGTTAACCCAGTACTGCCAAGTCCACCACTATGGCATATCCCCAAGTGCCATGCCTTTTTAATGTCTCCAGGGATGGTAAATCAACCACCTTCCTTGGCAGACAAGGAACAAAGCCTGACAATCCATCCATTAGGATTTGTTTCTAAAGATGGAAATTTCTGAACTCTCTCTTCTGCTTCACAACTGACTAGGTATAGTTTTAAACAAGTTTTGGGAAAGTTAATTTTGAGTCAGATGCTTTTATAATGATGAGAGATGAGTACTTTTAGAAAGGTGAAAAGTCTGTGATTGGCCCAGCACAGCCCAGGATAAAGCACTTGCCTGGTATGAGGAGGATTTGCTGTAGACCAGCACAGGGAAGATTAACAGGAGTGGAGGGAGATAAGAAAAGATCAGGCTAAACCAGCTTCTTTGGCTGCCAGAAGAACCCCTGAGGCACAACGCCAGCCATGGCAGCCACTGGTTAAGAGCCTAAGGAGAGGGCCATTAGCAACAGTCTCACCTTCTGTTGGTTGTGGGTGACATCAGGTAACCACAGGGCAGCTGCAGAAGCAAAACCAAACACAAATTAAGGATGGTGAAAAGTAGGCAGCACACCAGAAATGCCAGGTGTGGTGCTCATGGCTAATACTAAAACAAGAGCAACACCAAGTCCCAGGGCAATTTCCCTGCCCTCCAAGGATGAATTTCAAAAGGACAGAAACAAAATCCCCATTGTCAGCTGAATTTCAATAAATCCAAGGAAAGAGCTAAGGGGCTAGCATGTTTGAAGTGCTGTGCCCACATCTGTTACTGCATCTGGGGACAGTTTGATGTCCAGGGAAAGAAAGGGAACCTGGGGCAGCTCCATAGCATGTGCCAAACCTCACAGGTCTGCCAGGGCCACCATGTCAGGCATTATAGACACACCGCTCTGGCTGTGGTAAGTCAGTAGGTGATGGCACACAAATCAAACCAATAAAAGTTGTTGCAAGAAAATACTCAGTAATTTGCATCAAGCTGGGAGAGGTCTGCAGGGAGGAAGTGTTTAGAGGAGGTGTGATGCAATCAGTCTGTAGGTGCCTGGGTATGGTGCTAGCTGCAGTAGAATTGCTGTTTTCTTACTAGGAAACCAGCTCAGCTTTACAAGCTCAGAGCCTTTTCTGTTATTTCCCCAGTGTGCAGTACAGGACATAGCAATCACCTCAGTGCCTTCCTCATGCAAGTTGCTGCAAATGTCCCATTATGTTTCTCACATGCTTTTCAAGGTGGTGCCAGTAATTTCTTCAGTCAGAACAGACCTTCCCTCTATTACAGTGAAATGAAGAGATTTCCTTTATGCATGTTTTTGTTAGTCCAGTTTTGGGGGGCACCCAGGTTTGAAATGAGGTAAAAGCTTTAATGAGTGCTAGAGCCGTCTGGCTGATTTTAAGAGGTTTGCAAAGCTTTAATCCTTCAGCTAGAGACTTAAAGCATACTTCTGTCATACTCCATAAGCCATGGAGGGAGGGAGGTTTGTTGAATGGGGAAGGAGAAAAGACAACTGAAGCTCTCATCACTCTGATCATGCTTCACAAACCAAGAAAACCATGACTGTTATGGGTGTGTGCCTGCCCATTGATGACTTAGCTTTTCCAAGTACTGGGGACTCAGCGAATATCAAACCCATCACAGCCCATTTATTTACCCCTGTGGTTCCACTGGTTACTTGCTTGCATAATGCTGCCAGTGCTGAGAGTTATTGTAGTATTTATTGAAAAAAATTGTGCTAACTAGATTGCAGAGAATTTTGAAACAACCAGTTCTCTAAGTCAAACAACTTTTCCTTTCAGATTTGTTTATTTGCAGAATAGCAGAACTGTTTTTCCAGAAACCTTGACCATACTGGCGCAGGTGTCCTTTTCCTGCATGTTTTTTTACTCATGCTCGTGGTAATCATGGTCTATTTTCTTGTTTAGCTCTGCTACTCCCATTTAAATTAAAATTCCTTTTGCTGAATCTAGGGAAAGGAAGCTTGCTGCCAATGGCACTATGAAGCTGAGACCAACAACTGTGAAATGCAAACTGAGTTGCACTCTGTGCTCCTCACAGAGTAAGGAGTTGGAAAACGGGGAAAAAAGGAATGCTTTGTTTTGATCTTTCACTGCAGGTTTTTAGGATAGTCATACTAATAATAAGCCCCACAAATGATTTTGATGGGATTCTTTTAATTACACAGAATGTACTTGACTCTGAGCAATATTGAAGCAAACCACCAAGACCTTGGCATGGCCCAGCTGAATGGATCAATAACAAAATGTAATTCAGCAAGGTGCACGGGAGACCTGACTTAGAAGGGCTGTGAAGACAAAGGGATACAAAAGGAAAAAATAATTTATTTATTCAAGAATGTAAAAACTTGTGTCCCTGAAGTTTTGATCAGTTCACTTACAAACATTGTGAAGAAGTGAAGGAGAAAGGTACAGCAATTTATCAAAGTGAGGAACACTATTCCACACAAGGGATTGAACGAAAAAAACATTGAAGAGGTAATGAAAGAATAAAGCAAACAGGGATTAAAGTTAACATCACTGACAGATGAGAGTAGGTAAGGCAGTTCATTAAGTGTGGTAAACAAGCCCATCTAAGTTCTGCCCTAATGCAGTTAAAATGTTTCTAAGAGATCCCTGATTTGTGTTGAGCTTTCTCTACAGCACCGTGCCTGTCTGCTCCTCCAAGGTACTGGGACGAAGGCCAGATTGGCATCTCATAGGGCTTTTGAGTTAAGGACAGTAGCTTAAACTTGGTGCCTGTGAAGCAAATTGCGAAATCAACCTGAAAACAGGGCAGAAATAATACTGATGAAAAGGAGCGTTTAATACTGCCTTCTTAAATGCAACAAGGTTTTCAGTGTTTCCTTCAATTGATCAATACGACCTCTTTTAACTCTTGTTTTCTCTGTTATTCTATAATCAATATAATAGAGTAAAAAATAAAAAAGAGTAGAATATGGAATGAGGGAAAAGGGGAAAGAAAATGAATAAAGTTACAAATTACCTGTTCAACCTTACTTTTGCTACTGTCCAAATTGAAAAATATGAGTAATATGTTTCACCTAAAATATTTTTCAAAATAATTTTCACAGTTTTCTTTTTTTTTTTTTGTGGAAAAATTGTTAGCTTTCATACAGTATCGATTAGCTCTCTGAGGAAGTGCATTTTCTTATCTCCTCATTGCCTTTGCAAGAATAGTACAAACAAATAACATATGAAAGTCTGTCTGAATACTTCTACTTTATGAGTCATTATTAATAATGTCTTTGTAATGGAGAATGTAATCTGCTTTTCCCTCAATTCCTGCAGTGAACTGTGACCTGTACAATTAGCTTTCTGGGAGTTACAAACTAATAATTAGCTTTGCAGAAAAAACCCCATAACACAATGAACCAAAAATACAACTAACAACCCACAAAAAGACCCCAAGTGGAAGTTTTGCTTGGGATTTATGAGGAGTATATCTATACTACTGGGAAAATGTGCTGGATTCAGAAGTGAACATGAGATATTCCCACTCCCACTTGCCCTGCTTCTGACCCCAGTAACAGCCTTATTGCTGTAGAGTCATCATTGCGGGTGATCTGAGGTCTGAGTAACATGAAGCTCTGTGGCTGGACTCGTACCTGCAGAGTCTGTGCTCCAAAAAGTGAACTCTATTCATGCCTCAGCTTTTGTATCTTAACTAGCTGACTGTACACCCTTCACCATGTGATTTACAGGCAGTCTCTGGGCTGACAGTGTAGACAAACCAAGACTGGAATGGACACACACGGGATAGTCTGTGGGTTAATTTATGCTCTTCAATCCTTAGCAATGGCTGGTTGAGGACCTGCTAAAGGAAGTGTTGCTCTGTGAAGGAGAGACAGGACATGGACTGCAGAGTCAATAAAATCTGAATCGTAGTCTTTTCCTCTTCTTTGCCAATAATGAAGGGTAGATGTGACAGAGCGACTTATCTGTCCCAAGATCTACTGCCTTGCACATTTTCATCTTCAGCCTCTGGTGTCACTGGTTTTTCTGTATTAGTCTACTGCTTTATTAGCATGTTCTTTCTGGTTCCTCTGTTACTTTCACACCCTTCGTCACTGAAACCATTTCTCCATGTAAAGGTTAGATAACTGAAAAACTGTCTTTTTTTTTTCCTCTTCTTGTTCCCTAGAGTGGTTTCCTAAGTTCTAAGACTTGGTATTTAAAATATCTTTGGAGGATGAGACTTGGTGCTGTCTCCTGACTGTCAAGATTTAATTGTAGAATCATAAAGATGTGGATTTGGATGTGTCCTCAACTCCTGCTTCAGTCCCTTAGGTCCCAGTGATAATATCATTTGAGTTACAGATCTGTGGTGTCCATCTTGGTGTCTGCTTTGCAGTACCAGTAGTTTAGAGAAGGATCAAATCATGTTTTCCAAGGAAGGAGCATATAGACTTTCTACATGTATTTTTGGAAAGATTGAAAATATATTAAACATGCAGCACATATTTTTATATTTTTTCATCCATCAATTTTATTCTTATACAGTGTGAAAACTGCCAGGCTGATACTTAGATTAATCTTCCAGACTGCACACATCACCTGTAAATCACTCTGCTTCAATAGGGAAACCATTGGCTTGTGGAGCAAAGGTAACTATTTTTTATGGGCTGCCTTTTCCCCAGATGCAATAATGTGCCTGCCTCATCAGAGGCACACTGACATACACTGCTCTGAGGCAGGGTGAAGAAGGGAGCGCACACTCTCTCTGACGACTGCCACACAATAAGAAGGTCTGATTATGTACAAAGTTCAAGCAAAAAGAAATGATAATTCGCACACCCCATGAAACTGGGAGAACCAAAAGTTGGTGACAAGCACAGCATATTTGTAACGCTTTATTTTCAAAGCGCATTACAGAATGAATTCATTGATCCTCATATTTTGAAAAGATGCAGTGCCACCCATACAACTTTGATCCCAAAAGCTTCAAAACTTTGTACAGGAAAAACATCAGCCTGTTTAACTCATCCTTCACAAAAGAGGAGCTGTTCTCATGCTCTAACTTCATGTGCTTTCTACTTTTAATTTCTCTGAAAAGCTATTTCACAGTGTTAGTGTGTTCAACTGGTACTCACTTGAAGGATCTATTTCTATGTTATCAGAAAACACACTTCACTCAAGTAGCCCATTTATAACTTTATTCTTGGTGTTTACAGCCTGTAGAGATTTGTATACCCTTTATATTCGTGCTCCTGCAACCACTTTCCAGTAAAATTCTCCAGTTTCTATATCTGGCTCTGTCAATCTTCTCCAAGACCATTGATTTCCATGACATTTGAGCTATTTCTTTTTCAGGGGAAAATGTTTCCTGTGGTCATCTCATGCGTTCACTGTAGTATGTATTTGAATCCCAGATTTCATGCGCATTCAACTTCATCTCTAGTATGAAACAGTTGTTATTTAGGTCCTTTTATTTAATGGTGGAGCTCTGTAGCGGGACTGTCCCCAAAAGTCAACCAGGTCAATTTCAGATCTAACTGAGCAACGTAGCAAAGTCAGGAGTCCAGTGTGTTCCTGGAAGTGGAGACTATCTTCATGTGTGAGCGTATCCCAGTAGTTCAGTGATATATTTCACTCATCTGTTTTTGTTCTACTGATTTTGGATCAAGGGATTTGTGCGCAATTATTGAAAACACTCAGAAATTTGGTTTCATGTATTACTAATATTTGAGGCCAAAGTAACTGGACAAAATAAAAAAAAAATTGCAAAGATTGTGAGGAAGATACGTAGAATGAGCATGAGAACAAGTGTAGGTATTTATTTCTACATTGGGACTTAGATCTCCTAATGTAACCCTTGACAGAATGCCACCATAGGTGGGTTTGCTTGCTGCTGTTCAGCCAGATGATAGTAGCCCAGGTGGACCATCACGCCAAGGAAACACTTCGATTTTGTGTGTTCCTGAGCTCCATTAGATGCTGTGAACCATTAGAGCTGGTCCTCTCACACATAGTGGGAATAAACAGGAATAGAAAAAGGCATTCTCCAGCCACACAGTTCTCTTCTTTTGGAATGTTTTGGTTTTCTCCTTACTCAGAAAGAAAAGAAAACCTTTCTGCTAGTATTTTCTTTTAGGTAATTACCTCAGTTCACATATCGTTAAAGTAGTTAAATAACCACAGCTCAGTCTCCCTGCCTGAGATGTGAAGATGAAGAATTCTTAAGGTTAAAAGCAGTGAAAAGGTCAGAGCAGAAACTAACTCAGATGCTGTTAGGGTTTGTTTTTTTTTTCCAGTTACATAGAGCCTACATCAAAGAGGCCCTTAAATTAGAATTAGACTTCATTTGCATACTTTCCTGATGGGGGAATGAATGGATGGGAGGTGAAAGGTGGAGATGGAGAAGGATTTCAGTGAGAGGAAGGGGATGGAAACCAGAGAATGAGTATGAATTCAGAGATGAGAAAACAGAGCAGCAAAGCAATAGGAAAACTGAGTGTTTTTGCCACTGTACACCCATCCTTGTTGTATAGGTGAGAGGATTTTGGAGGGGAGAGTCATCTCCATGGACCAATGTGAGATTTTACAGCAAAGAGGTAGGCAAAGGCTGGTGTCTCTAAATGCACAATAGGCTCTGCACAAGGGGAAAACATGATTTTCCATGGTCTATGTGCACACTGGGTATTCTCATATCCACATAATCCAGAATTATCATGGAGACTCTGGAGTCTATAGAAGCATGTGGTTGTCATAAGAGTGGATGGGATTTACACGGGATTGTAGAAACACCTTCAGGGCTAGAGTGAAGGAAATGAATAACAGAAGCAAGAGATGATCCTCTGGACTTCATGTTGCTTGAGAAGGGAAGCAAGGCTTTTCATGAAACACATACTCAGCATAGGAAAAATGGATTTTGATTACTCCTGATCTTAGCAGGGAAGATTTTTTGCTCAGTGAGATTGTTTTAGACTGTCACAATGAGCTGGAGCTCTCACAACCGAGTTTATTGTTGAGCTCCAGGAGGGTTATGAGACAGGTCCAGGAGAAGTCAGATTTGGTCCACAGGTCTGGGCCCATACATCTGTACATGTGTACAATCACACACACACCCGCACAAGCTCAAAAAGCAGTGGGACTCAGATGAGGGCAATGCGAGAATATGCAGAGGCTCCAAGGGTGTGGATAAAGTTCAGTTGAGATGGGTTTACTGGGGCAGGGTGTATGCTTAGAGCACACTTGCTGCCATCATGAATATTTATTAAATCAACCCCCTCATACCTAGCCTTGCTCGCAATCATCCTCTCTAGATCCACCATTGACACCCTCCTGCCACAGACTGCACATGAGCTGAGACCCTATTTAGCAAATTTCTTTTGAAATTTTGATTTATATGCTCCTTAAAAAAAATCTTTATTACACTTCTCCCTTCCAGACAATTTACTTTGTTCAATATGTTTGGTTGTTTGGTGGAGGTTTTTTCAAGTTTAATTCCTACTTTCCATTTTTCAGTATTTATTATACCACATTCCCATGGGGCTGTGACTGGCAGGTGGGTCACAATATACATAACTGATAGGCCCATCTGTCTTCCTTTCACTGCATGCTACCCCCTTCTTTCTCTTTCTTCCTTTCTTCCTCTCTCTTTCTTTCTTTGCATGTGTCATAAACTGTCAGCTATAACCACAGTCCTGCAAGAGGATGAACAGGACTAGCAGCAGCCTGAGAGAAGGCTATCAGTATATAAAGGGGGTTTAGTCACTTCACAGCAGATTATGAAAGCAGATTGTTTCATAATGGCTTGCATTATTTCTCCACAATATTTACAGTTCTTACCTTCCATGACACACAGAACGAGACAGAAATAGAACTGTCCGTTTGAGAAAAAATGAGAGAAACATCTTCATTTTCTGTTCCTTTTATTGTTTTTTATCTTGTTTTTTTATCTTCCAACACAAGAGCTCCCTCTTTTCTTAGGCTCCCTGGTACCCAAGGATTCCAGAACTGGGGAAAAAATATGTGCTAATACACTCTGAAAAAGCAATCAGCCCCTGAAAAACAGTCTGCCTGGCTTCTGTTCTCAGCAATTCTTCCCACCTGAGATTTTGGGAGATCTCACTTTGGTTATGTGCCTGGTTTTTAATTTTAGTAAAGGAAAAGTGAAAGTTCAAAGTGCTGCAACAGCTGTTCGTGGTGGAATGCAAGCAAGAGCTCGCAGGGGTCAGGGGCCAGTGGGGTACAGAGGGGCGTAATCCTGCAGCCTGCCAAACGCACAGGGTGCACTGTCTGACACTGTGGCCGCATAGTGGGGCAGACCATCAAGCTCCCTGTAAGGAAAATGCAGCAACCTGCTCCCATCCTGCCAGGCCAGATGCTTGTTAGGTGTGTAGTGGCGTGGTGACATGGAAAACTGTGGCTCCCAGCATCAGTACAAGAAACCAAGTGATGGTAGACAGCATGGTTAGGTGACAATGGCCTCTGACGCTCTGAACCTCCATCCAGTATTCCTTGAGGGTGCTGAATGAATGGGATGATGCTCAAACTTTGATAGAGCTTGAAGGTGCTGACTCAACAGGATGATGTTCAAACCCTGCAAGAGACATCAGAGCTAGGGATAACACCATCATCAGCTGAAGAACCGTGGGACATTTCTCACATTCTTCTTTTTTACTCTGTATATTATGCTTTATGGCACTTTCCATCTATTAATTTTTACCTTGTTCTTCTTTTTAGCTTGAAATGTTTATTGCTGTTTTACTCAGCACCCCCCAAAAACTGAAAATGGAAAGTGTCATCCCACATTTTTTCAGCTCATACTTAGAAAAAAAAAAGGCAACAAAAAAATCCAGCGCCCTGTCTTTAACCTTTGGTAACCCTGACATTCTTTGCACTAAAGTGTCTGATATTAAAGCAGATTGCTTTCATGCCTACATAAGTAATATCATATGCTTCACATCAGCCTATGCTCAGGCTAGCTGAATTCCCACTGTATTATTGCCTGTGAAGGTACACTCCGTGCATACTAATAATGGCCTATCTGAACCAGCTTGCCTTTCAACTTCTTGAAAAGGAGTTTTATTGGTTTGTTGGATGGCTATGGGAGAGGAATATAGTTTAATGAATAATGGTAATGCTTGTGTCTATTAGTGCTTGGCAAGATGCACCAGAGAGGTAGAGCTGAGAAGAGAAACAGCCTTAAAAGCCTGCCAGATTTGCTAAAGAAATGGTTTCCTCCCTCCCCCACAGCTGTTAACCAAGATCATGTCCAGTCTTGGGGTAGTTAAAGAGGCACTTGAGAGGACTTCTAAATTTTGTTTTATAAGCAATGTGTTTGGACCTTTTCATTTTTTATTTTTTCCCCCCTGTGTTTCAGGTTTTCTTCTCTCCTTAGACAGCAGGTGTTGAAGGGAAATCCATCAGAAAGGAGAATTTTAATACCGCTGTGATTTATTGGTATTGTCAGGTAGTCCATATTTGTGTGAGAGAATTCTTTTCAGGCCTGCCAGTGTTGCCTCTCAGCTCTTCATCCTGCCCCAAACACTTCTCCTTGAGGTCTTTCTCTGCTTCTGCCTTGCTTTTACACACCCTTTCCAGTGTCAGAGTGTTCCCTGTTACACAGGGGACATAGCCAGGAACGTGGAGCAATAGTCTTTTACATAAACATAGAATTTGGCCCTATGCTGTTATTTCTGGGATTCTCTGGAGGTTTTTCTGTCTATCTTCTAAAAGCCTGTGTATGCTGATTATAATCTTACAAACCACCTCCTCGGGAGCTACAAGATGGTTTCTTTTGTTGTCCCACTATCCAAACCCAAGTGATTTTCTCACATTAGAGGTGCCCTGCCAAGTACAATGAGTCTCTCTCTCATAGAGTGCATCAGGAACTCACCTGTGCGTAAGATGATGTTGAAAATGCCTCACCTTTTACCTTCTTTCTACATACAGGCCTTGTGTTAACTTCCATAGTTCACTACTAATTTGGCAGGCTTCATCTAAGCTATCTGTATAAAAATATATGTGTATGATATACATAAGACACGTATGTGTCCTGGCAAAAATCTTTGCTGCTGGAGATAAAATTTTCTTTGTTTAGAACAAGGTAGGTACAAGGGTTTGGACTAAATGTTCACCTAGGTCCTCTCTGAGGCAGCAGACAGTACCAGTTTTTTTGGAAAAAGGTGGAGAAACAGGAAAATCACAGAAAAACAATTTTCCTGATGTTTTTCCTAGGTTTGAGCAACCTGTGGCTTGGAGACCTCCTGGGCTTCTTTGACAAGGGTCATCTTGATCTGTGGCTACCAGTGGACCTATCCTTCGTAAATTGTCAAATTCTTTTTTTTCCCACTCATTCATAGTGTTAAGCCTATTTTGTTGCCATAATCACTAACCAGGAGGAAAAACAACCATTGAAGAATTAAACTTTACCACAGTAGCCCTTGGTTGCTTTCAACATATGAATGTTCTGACCAAACAAGAATGTGTCCAGTCTTGACCTTAAGTGTAAACCACAGGTTGCCTGTATTATCAGCTCAGGTAAGCATCTTGATGCATTTCCTAGTCCTCTTTTTACTAGAATGTCAAAGATGCAGCACTAGAAGTAGAATATTAGCTTTGTTTGACAAATTTCAACTCCAACATTGTTTGTTGTGGTGGCCTTTTAAGAACTGATAGACTTGGATGAGGGAGGGGAAAGAGATCGTAGATGAGTGGGTCATGAGACTGATTTCTGATGTTGAAAACGGAGCAAGTGCAAATTTTTTTGTATTCTTTACATGAGTCAAATGCTTGCTGCTCTTCGTTCTGTGCTGAAGTTTCTATTGTGTAAGTAATCATATGGGCATATTTAAGTAATGGGCTTTTTTGAGTTAAATCCCATTCAGACTGTTATGACTGTGTTTAATCTTTGAAACTGGGGTGGGGAGAGGGAAATCTGTTCTTCAAAAAAGAATCTTTCTTATATAGAAAACTATAGGATTCTTATCTTTGATCTAAGTAAGCACAACTGTACCATGTCAGCAGCATATTAATGCCAATGCATATGTGCTGTACTTTTTAAATGCTGTTTCAACATGTGTCATTGGATCTATGTTCCTACAGGCTCACAACAACCTGCACCCTGGTAACTACATGTTGATTGAAGCACCCTTATGAAAAAAAGATATAAATGTTTGTGGTTAAGGTGATAACCCTTTTGTTTTCTCTGTAATCCATCACAGGGCTTGTCAGCCCTGACAGCTCAAGTGGATTTTTTTGAACACCTCTTTATCTGACAGCTTCATGCATCATAAAGCAGCAAATAGAATTAGATCAAAGTCTAAGAGTCACTGTAGGCTTGGTAAGGTATGCAATCCTGTTTGTATCTTTATCCAGTCTCTGACAGTTCATTTTAACTGGCAACAAGGGGAAGGAGGGAGAAGGAGGAAAGTTTCTTTTCTTTTAAGAAGGTACAGTAGTGCTGCATTTTTAAACATACACAGTTTTCACATATCATTTCCCCTTGACATCTACGATTCCCCGTGTACTGTAGCATACTACACGTATTTTCAGAATGCTCAACAACAGCAGTCACAATCTCAAAGCAAAGGCTTAACTAGTGTATGAGACCCTGTACCCATATACTTTAATAATCCTGATTTTTGTTTAGTATCAATGGCAAAGATTGACAGAGCTCACTTTAAACAATAGAACATTGTCCATCTGGTTCATGCCAGATTCTATGAATTACTGTGATGGATAACAGGTTTACCAAGAGTTCACCCTAAACTCACAGGATATAACCAGCATTTACTTATTAAATAAAGGTCATAAGGGGGAGAGGAGTGGAGAGGAGAGGAGAGGAGAGG
>VWZG01008781.1:203938-219402 GCA_013396735.1 Grallaria varia | reverse complement strand
CAGAGGAGAGGAGAGGAGAGGAGAGGAGAGGAGAGGAGAAATCAAAAAGTGAAAAGAGTGAAAAAGGAAAAGCCTAGCTTGGTAAAATCTCAAGGGAAAAAACTGAAACCATGATTTGAAAAAAAAAAAAACACCTTATATATATATAAAAAGATACCTACTGTGGTCTATGTTGGTGTATCTTGTTTTTCAAAATCGCTGATAAATGGTGACTTTTGATGAATAATATAGGCAAACCCAAGGATTTATGCCAAAGTTTTAGAGGTTCCATAATCCTTGGAATTTTCTGGTGGAAGAGTACCTGAGTTTTCTGGTCTTTTTAGTCACAAGCATATGGCGCATAAATATGAAGTTTTGTAGCCTCCTTTCCTTCCATGAGACATGCTCCTGAATGTTCTTTTCTTTCACAATACTATTTTCTGAAATACCACATTAACATGGAAATGATGGGCTGTATTTGTTTGATGGATCATGGGAACCACCTCCAAACACAATGGTCCCAATGAAGGGAAGAGGCAAGACCAGGCAGATGCTGCCTTTGGCACAGCAGAGGAATACATGCCTGGTCTGTAATATGAGATCCTATGCAGAAACTGCTCTGAGACTTCTTGTTAGGCAGAAAATGGTCAGAAGGGGAGAGGCTGCTCCTCCATCTGCCATTTTCCCCTTAGAAGACAGTAACTTTCAGAGAAGGTGTTCATACTTCCACAGCAGGTGCCATCCTCCTGGCCCTGCTCCTCCATGTCATCTATGTGCAGGAGGAGCTGCAGAGGTGCAGGGAAAGTGCTTGTGGGAGTTCCTTCCTCCTGACATCTGCAAAAGCCGTGTAGCCAGAGTAGGAACAGGCTTGGGGGGACAGCACTGGGAATTGAGGAGGGCGATTATAGCAGTAAGAAGCCATGCTTCCGCCTCTCCCACAGTGCAGAAGCATAGCTGGGTACAAAAGGAGGCCAGCCATCTGGGTCCCTTCCAAATCAGAATATTCCATGATTCTATGATCTGCCAGCTTTCCAGAAATCTGCACCATCTCAGTGTATTTCAGTGTAGCTCAGCAAGCTCTATCAGATGTCTCAGTATGGTGTCCCTTGTGCACTCAAGCCCTTCCTTCTGGCAAGAGCTGAAAGAAAACCTGAGGTCACCACCTAGCCTTACTGAGACAAACACTGTCATGTGTGGTTGTGCTAAGCAGGACTGACCTTTAGTCAGCCTTTTTTTCTGTCAGCTGCTCTTTCCTAAAACTGTTTGAACAAACATTTAGAAGAAGTCTAAAAAGTGGGGAAGATTCTTTCAAAGAAAAGGAGGTTGTTTACTTCTCTGAACTAAAAAGAATCCATGTGGAGAGCAAAATGTCCTCTGGGCTTCTACACTTCCACGTATTTGTCTGGTATTGGAGAAGCACCTTCCATTGGTGATTAGAGACCAACAAGTCTTCACTCATGACCAGTGCCAGATTGGTGTAAACAGGAAAGTTTTCTTTTGAGAACTCCAAACTATTTCTGCCATATCATGGGAGACTATGGGAAACTATTCTGTAGTGTCCCAGAAGCCCTGGGCACCAAGGCCACCTCACAGTTTTTCTATGTAAAGAGTTTACACCTCTTACACCTCTGTTAGGAGAGGCCAGTCATTTAAATGAGCCTCATGTAGGTTCCTGAGTCCTCCAAGTGTTGTCCTGTGGCACAGGGGAAGCAGAGCAGGATGGAAATGGAATGACCCTTGGAAATTTTGACATGGTCCCTGACCAGGTGGCATAGAGTGTGACTGTTTGCAATGTTTAATTGAAAAACAAGAAGGTCAAAACATCAGCCAAAATTTCTCCTGCTGGCCCATTTATCTAATGTGATAACTTGCATTTTAAATTGCCTTACATGAATTTGAAATTCACATCAAACAGCTGAGGACCACATACTGACAAAGCTCCTTAGTGGAATGCCATGGACATCATCTCCTTCTAGTGTTTTTCACTTCAGTCACTATAGGAGTGCACCCATTTGAGGTGACTTCACCAAGATGATCTGGTCAGCAGGAACAAGTGGCCACTTAAATCCGTCGGACCTAGAGTCAGTTCACAGTGTCTCTCCTGCTTCAATGCAAGTTTGAGCAAGCATGAGTTTTTTCTGAAAACCCTTCTCACTAGTGTGTTTTGCACTCCCTGCCTCAGTCTGACACAGCCAGCTGATATCAACCCACAGATCAAAGAGTAAGGTAGGCAATGGACTTGCTTTTGGTGTCACTGTGACCATAGTGAACAGCCATGATTGAGCTGCCTCTAGCTTTAATTACAACAACTGCTAGTGAGCTTTGTCAGTACTGTCAGATTTTTCCAAATGTTCATCCTTCTCTGCATTTGCACAGAAAAATTTTAAACTTGTGTATAGGCTCTAAGACTTGCAGCTCTTTACATCTTACTTCAAAAGGCCCTCAGGAACATCAGAAATGCTAAGGGGAAATTTCTTAACAGTTTCTAACTCTTTTAAGTAATATTGACTCAAATTAAGTAACAGATTTGACTTTGCCTCATAAAAATTAGTTCAAACTCCTAGAATAGGCACTGTGGCCATGGGAAGGATGCCCTCAGTGTTAACAAGACATGACCGATAGCACCTCCAGCCTGTGCATATGAAAGTCCTTAAAAAATCAATACTTCCAGTTCTATGGAATACTTAGACTTTCATCTTGATAAGTAGGTCCCAGTGGAAATATTTGGGAATAGTGGGGAAAAAATGAAGATAAATACTCTTTCTATACAGTTTCAAACATTAGTTTTCTTATGCTCAGAGTGTGTTAAAATGTAAGTCTTTCCATGGCTCTTCTACATCCTGCAAAATCTCTTTTAACTTTTATTTGTTATTTAAAAAGCCACAGGGTATATTCTCTTCTTAATACATTGGGATTTACGTGTGAAACTCCCTGTGCATCGAGGTGATAATATACCCCTTAATTGGAAGCTGTTTAATGCTCTCGATTTAACATTTTAATAGAAAAGTTACAAGCAGTCTGGCTGTGAGTGCAGCACTATTAAAATTCCCAGCCAGGACAGTAGTGTTTTTTTTTCTTTAAGTGGCTTTTTATTTGCTAAAATTCGTTGCAGCTTTCATTGCAAGTTGGGGTCACTTTTAAGTTTCACTCTGCATTATGAAAAAGAAAATGGAGAACTTTAAAGCAATTCTAAGTTTCAAATAAAAGTAGAACTTAAAAGCATCTTTGCCATGTGTGTTGCTCTATAGGTTGTGCTTGCTCAGTTCATTCGGAACTGAGGCAACTTTATTGAGTGTCTTATTGTGTAGTCACAGTAGGAGGAATGTTACCCTCTAAGCTCTCCAGGACCACTTATGGGGCTGGAGTTCATTTACTTGCATGTTTTCAGACCCTTATAGTCGCATGAGAACTGAGACAACACGGGACCTTCACAGTTTGGATCTTACAACCAATACACCACACAAAGAAAGTGATAAAAAAATGGGGTCCAAAGTATGACCCTATGACTAGTGTGTGCTTTGCAGTCCTCCAGGTTTTTGTTTTTTAAAACACCACTGGGGGGTAGGAAAATGCCTTCAGTGTCACATCAAAGGCACAGAAATACGTAGGGCCGTATTCGTAAATGGATTAAAAGACTCAGGTATGACTTGTAGCGCCTGAATTCTGCCCTAAAACCACAGAATGCAATTCTGAACTCTCCTCTCTCCTCCAGACTCTAGAAGTGTCCCATGACCTCCAGTATGTCCGTTTTTACAGCAAACTTCTAGAGGTGCTATAGCTTTCCTCTGTGAATGCCCTCAGTCCTCTGTAGACTGAGCACAAGGCTCCCATCTAAGTCCAATTTACTTTCTTACAGGGATGTGTCAGTAGCTGTGAATCTTATGATATGTTCTCTGGAAACCCTACGGGTATTCTGGCATCAAAACATCAGTCTACCCAAGCAGGTTAGCGATGCAGACAAGCAGGAGTAAATTTTCACTGGCTAAATAAAGGCTGAGTGTATTCCCTATGGGTAAATGATGTCTGAATTTGTTGCTTTATCTGTTTTAATTTGATGTGTGTGAAACTTTCAGCAAACAAGTCTGTGTGTATGCATGAAAACATAGTTTGTATTAGTATATTCCTGAATCAGACTACTTCTCCGTGCCTTTTCCTTTCTCACTTGTTTTGCACTACAGAGAGATATGTGGGTAAAACAGAATTTACTCTGCTGAACATGCACTCCTATAAGGAAAAATCTTGCATATTTTTCTGTCAGGCCATAAATCCTTAGCAGCAGGAGGGAAGCATGCTGATGTTGGGGAGGTGAATTTCTGTACAGGAGCAGAGTATCTTTAGTGAAGGAGGGTGGATGTGAGGTGGGAGGAACTACTGGCCTAGGTAATGTACCTCCCCTGGGCACAATTCTTTCCTTCCTGGGGCCGACACAGGTTTCTGCAAAGCAGCTCTGCCAGGATGTGGTACTGCTCACACCTATATCTGGTATCTGTGTGGGCAGACTAGGACCACATGCCTGCTGCAAGTCTAGACATCCATTCTCTTATGAGCTCAGGGAGGGGTTCAGACTGGCTTTCTAAAGCTGTGTTTTAGTGGATTAATGGATTTACACTTATTAACCTATCAAAGAGGGCTGTGAGAGGAAGCAACTACTTATATCAATATATTCATGTAATTTAATATACCAGCACATCATACTAAACTATGATAGAGTTTCTGAGCGGATTTCAGCTTGGTGCACAAACTTCCAGGAGTGTCGAAAACCTGCTTGAAAGGATGACTCATCCCCTCGACCATTCACTCCTTGTCTTCTTGTTGAGAAGCGAACAAGAAAGAAGCTGAATACAGACTTACTTGTTAGTGTGCTTTTGTGATGTGCCCACTGGGAATGGCTTTAATAGCCTTTAGATGGTATCAACTTTTAGTTGTTCCTCATCTTTGCTGGAACTGAACCAGCATTCTGTTGGCTGAAAGACTTTGTATCCCCATTAAAAAATATTTTACTGGCCTTCTTTACTTAAAATACATCAAATGATTTCCGTTTCTGTTTGGTTTTCTGCTGAAATATGAAAGCTAAAAGTGGTCCTGGTAGAGTGCAGATTAAACTGAAAAATGCAGGGGGACAAAGCCATGTGTTGTTGAGGGGTTTTGAGAGCCAGGATAGAAAGACCAATGCACAGCAAGAGCTCAAAGCCTGAAAAACAGAAACACCTAGAGAGGCTTAAGTCTCTCCACTCTACCGCATGGTTGAAAAGTCTCATTAATGTTTGTGGAGAAAGAAAATCTTTCTCTTTTCTTCTCTGCCTTGACTCCACACTTATAGCAAGATTCATGGAGCTGTTACCTAAATGAGGGGATCACAGATATGTGCATTTTTGGTGAGAAATTAACACTGAGAATGGCATTCTTGAAAAGGTTACTGCTGGCCGTTTAGTTAGGAGACTTAACAACCAAAAGCTATGCAAAAATTAGGCTTTCACATACCTTAAGTCCATGCTATTTCTCCTGATTCTTTTTTAAAAGAAAGATATGATCTTAGAGGAAATAGATTTTTCTGCAACATACAGTATATATTGTCTTTCAGTACAGCTTCCGACTAAAATTTATCTCTTGCTAAATGCAGACTAAATGAATAGTGTAGAACTAATACATTTTGTGCCAAGAAAATAAATGGGCACGGTGCTAGACGCTTAAGACTGTCACTAATTATTCACGTGATTTGTGGCATCCCTTCTCAGCAAAGGTATGGAGGCTATAACTGGGAAAATCTTTCACATTTCTCTCTTGGAAAACATGCAGTGGGGAACTTAGCAGGCTCACAACATGCCCAACCTTCTTAATTTCAGTATACCCAGAATGCTATTCCAGCTCCCAGAAATACTGTAGTACATCCAGTGTTCATGTGCTGAGGTCAAACTGGAAGGTTTGGTTGTTCCTGTATACGAACCAAGGGTTTTTCTTTCTTTCTTTTTTATTTTTTTCCCTGTATGTACTATGCAAACTGGAATTGTGTCAGGCCAATCCCACTTTTAGCTTCCATACCATGAATACAAAGGCGTACCCGGAAGAGCTTTTTTAGCAGGCAGCGAATAGTTTCCAACCGCACAACTCTCAATCCGACGTGGTGTGTCTGCAGCTTCTGAGAAGCACAAATGGACATACAGGGGTTTCTATAGGTTTTCAAAAAACCGAAGCTTTCCTCTTGCTTTTTTTCCCTTCCCTTTCTATTTTTGGATATTTAAATGAACAAAGGAGAAGGAAGAAATAAGAGGAGGTATAGTTGTCAAGGAAAAGTGTCATGTTGGCAAGTGATATTTTGTTAACCTTCAGAAGTTATTGAAGAGGGTGAGATTACCACATGAGGTACACTGAGATAAAAGTGGAAAACCTCATGCCTGTGTGACTTCTTTTAAAGGCAAAATGGCTTTTCGTATACACAGACAACCCTGGCACACTGGAGGACGATCACTGGTGATGATCGCAGAAACAAAAATCAATGCAAAACATTGTAAATAAAATGTCACCTTGTTTAGCTCTGAGGTGACACTTTCATTTTCTGGGCAAGTTACAATTTTAGTTTGGTTTTGTGACTGTCCTTGATGAACGTACTGAGTTTTGTCATTGTCGTTATATCCATTTTTTTGAAAAGCAAAAGTTGTCCTGGAAAGCCTACATTTTAGAACTGTTTTTCTCTTGAGATAGTTGTTTTGTTTTTATGATAGTTTGTAGATTTCTTCCACATACTATTACCAGCACAGTCATCAAAATTAAAGTCTGGGTGGCCAAAACTAGCTGAATGACAGCAGCTTAAGATAATTTTCCCTTTCTCATAAGTATGTCTGGGCAGTGTAAATTTCTACTTTTTTAGGCTGGGGGAGCAGTGTTCTTTTCTTTTTCTGTATTCCCATTGAAAGGACAGGAAGTCAGCAGCTACTGTCAAAAGAAGACAGAATTAGTAGGAAAACAGTTATTATGCTTTTGTCTTTTATTAGACAAAAAATATGTTTGGCACCAGCATAATCACATGGAGTGTGTTCATTTCTGTAAAGCATTTAAAATGTATTACCAGTAAAATAACTGATGTCCATGGAAATGCAACACATATTTAGATATTTGAGTGAAAACATGCTGAAAGACAGAGAGGAAACTTCACCTTTAAAGACAGCCTGCCCAGCAAAGACCTCAAGATGATGGCTAAACTGAAGCCAGAGAAAAGAGGCTCAAGCGATGAGGGGGATCCAAATTGAGTCCCTAAGGGGTATGAACACAGAAGGAGCAAGTAGGACTATTAAGTCAAAGATCCCGGAAATTATTCACATTTTGCAAACTCTTGTTGGGGAAAAGTCCAAGTTAGACTGAAAATGCTTAAATGAGTAGTATTAAGATTAATTTGGACTCAGTCACCAATTAGAAAACCTCTCTCTTGTTAAACACCAACCTCTTAATTAGACAATCTTGCTTTTTTGTTTTCTAACATCAACAAAATAGATATATTACTGCCATATAAGGCTGCCTTAGGAGGATTAACTAAAGGAAACTACATATTAAACGTCACCTTTTAATTAACTTTTAATGAATTGCTCTTACAAGAGAAAGCAGTCACAAAGGGACTCTAAGATTCAGGAGTTACCTACAGTCTATAGTGGTTTTTAGGGGAAAAGAGACGCCCATGAACTTCTTTGCTCCTCGTCTATTTCAGCTTCACTCATAACTTGGGCTACACAGTCATTGTGGGATGTTCGAAAGGAAGAAGAGCGGAAAAAAGTTAGATGTGTAAGTAATTATATAAACATGCCATCTTTGTTTTTGTCAGTTTCGGTTACTGGGAAGCATATTTTCCTTATTTAGTGTTGCCTTTGTGCAGTTATATTAAGCCAAAGGGAAAAAAAAAGGAGAAGCAGTGGGGGAGGCAGTGAGCAAGGAGATCGCTGGCACTGGTGGGATAATCTGACTGCTGGCAGCCTGGCTGGGCCGTCCACACAGTGATGGCATTCCCTGAGCACAGCCATCAGAAGGAGGTGAGGATCTCTAGCTGGGTGAGTAATCACACTTGGCATTTGCTGTCAGGAAGACAACTTTGGTACCGAGTCTAGAGATCATTAGGAATGAAACATCAAATGCTGGAAAACAAATGGAGGCTTAATCTTCAATGAAAGAGAACATCAGGAAAACAGGGCTTTCATGGTTTTGGGTACCTAATGTGCTGGAAACCTGCAGAATTTTACCTGTGTTGCATTTCCTGTCCCTCAGACCCGTGGTGCTCTGGAGCTGCTGTAAAAGGCAGCAAAACTCTCCTTATGTGTAAGGAGCAAGCAGAGAGCAGGGCCAAATTTAACACAATTCCATGTGCATTCCATCTTTGCTTGAACTCAGGGGCAGACCTAGATGCACATTGGAGGCAGAATTGGCCCGCTGCTTTTAATTTAAGGCACCTTGGCAATAGGATGCAGGAAGGGAGCTCCTTCATCTCATGGACTGCATTTATGACACCACACCCCAGCGCCCCAGCAGCCTGGGGCCACCCTCCTGTCACCTGCACCCCATATCTCTGGAAAGGGCAGCTTTGCAGCTGGGGCATCATGGAGCCACACTGCCACTACAAGAATTGGTTCAGTACAGACAGATCAGAAGCAAACACATTCACAGGAAATGGTGGTGTGCCTCAAAACCCATCCAGTTCCAGGGGACCCTTCCCTTTGCTGTTTGCCTGCCCTCCTCTAGTTGCTTTCTGTAAACATTTGCTCACACACATTTTTGTCAGCACAATAGCCTTTCTTACAGTGAACTTCCGCGTGAGCAGCCAAGACAAAGGCATCTGCAAGCAAACTGAAATATGAATTGTTGTCTTTTGCTTGGCTGAGTGTTCATCTTCCAACATTTGTCTTTGTGACACTCAGGGACTGCCCAGAGCTGTGGGATGTTCTTCTGCAGCCCGCCCCAGGCTGGGCAATGCCCATCAATGGGACCTCCTTCCCAGCCTCTCAGACGCCGCCTTGGCAGCAGTCCCCAGGCTGCCGAATTCTGGGGTCCCTTGGCAAGCCTGCACACATGGCTTTAAGCTGGCAGCTGTGGTTGGCAGCTGTGTCTTGAGTCCCTTCACCTACCACAGCCAGACCACCTGAGAGTTTGGCATGTGGGACCCTGTTAAAAGGTTGCCCTGCAGCTTGCAGGCATTAGCCAGGGATTGCATGCACACTGGGCCCTAGCAGAGGGGTTCTCCTGAGCCTCACCAGTGCTAGTGGTTGTTACATCCTAGCAGTGATGGCTGGGAATGGAGGCATGCTGGGTCCCTGCCAGCCCTCTCAGCAGTCTGAACCCTCATGTTCTCCTTCCCATTCTCGTGTCTTATGTATTTATGAGGTTAGGGCTTTAGGGAGTCACTTTATCTGGAGCCTCACGTATTCCTGGACTCTGGCTAAACAGCCAGCAAGTTTGTGACCTGTCTGAACTCCTGTTTCAATTCTACAAGGGACTCAACACACAGGGTGCTGCCAGGCTATTTTCCTTTCACTCCAAACCCGCTTACTGTGAAGTGCCCTCATCCCATCTTAATTGTTCATTTCATCCCTCTCATTCCCAGGTGGGGCTCCTCATTCACTCATTGAAGATTTTATAAGCTATTAATTATACATTGATTCCGTTAAGCTCATGATCCCTGTCACATTATCAGCTTTCGAGGGAGATGGTACCTGACATGCAGTGAACGTCGATGACAAGCTGGGTGAGAAGCAATGGAGGAGTAGCTCCAAGAGAGGTGCTTCTGTGCCTTTGCAATGACCACCCCCATCCACAAATCCTTGGGACCCTCTTCCAGCCCACCAGCCACTCAACCAGACCCAGGAGCATGTGATCAACATGTTCATGTATCAAAAATAATCACATGTAATCAAATCGGGAGCAATCTAAGTGAGCAATTTGCAGGTCTTGGCTGAATATCCGTCATTATTCAATAAAACATGTAAAAATTAACATCTTCAGAGAATAAACAAGTCACAAACAGGGAAAGAAAAAGGCTATATGTGTCAGATAATTTATCCTCAATGAATAATTCAATCATTTCTAATAATAATTATGTATTATTTATAATATACACAGTGACATAGGTGTATAACATGCTTCAATAAAAGTAATTCTAATAATTTTGCATAAACTTATTGGATTAATGGGGTAAGCACAAAATGCTCTTTTTCTGCTCACTCTGTTACAGAAATGTTTTTTACAACACATAGTGGGCTAAGAGGTGTTTATCCAAAATTTTACCTGGGTTCTCTACAGCTCTCAATGGTGTAATACAGCTTTAAATAATTTTTAAACATGCATGCCTTGGCACTTCTTATATATAAATTCTGGTATTTGCCTCCTTTAAGTGAGTTCTGATAGAATCATTCAAATTAATAGTCCATCCTTTTGTTACATATTTAATCACAATGAAATGACAGTTGATGACACATATTAGACCTGATTTTAAATTTTTTTCTTGTAGGATCCAGTGTTCATTTTGCTTAAAGCAGAGAACAAATACTATGCTTTCAAAATGAAGGCTGAATAATAACTAAAATATGAAGACTTCTATTTAGAAAATCAAATATAAAAAAAAAAACTTAAAACTTCCATTGCACGATTGTTTAAAAATTATGTAGAGTGGCTAGAACAAGGTTAACTCCTATCTTTAATCAAGTGATTTGTACCCCTCTATTAAAAAAAACCACTTGAATTTTCTTCTCCCTTAAACAGTCTGAATATTACAGAGGATTTTGCAGAGTAGCAAATGTGAGCCATGAACTGAAAAGGCCCTTGGAATTTGCTTCCACAGCACCACTCAAGTCATCCTCCAAGAGATGCTCTGGATATTTCACAAAAATAAAGCCTATTATCTGTTTTCAGGGCTCTATGCATTTCACCTAAAAATGTGCTGGTAATATGCTGTCAAGCAGATCACTTGTGTATCGTTTCTCCTGTTTTGCCGATCACTTGTACGGTCCCGAATTTCCGAAGTAAGAACAGTTCTTATAAAAAGCACAGTTTATTCATAGGGACAGCATTCTGTGCAATGACCTCAGCAAAATGTACCAGAAACATGCCTAGCAGGAGGAGTCCTAACTTAGCTTCTCGGTCCATGGAGCTCTGAAGCTTGTGCTTACTTTCAGAATGAAAACAGGCACATTGCAATTGGTGAGATAACTCATGTGCTTACACATTTAATGCATGCTTATATACTGTAGTCAATCAGCCTTGGCAAACAGCAAATTCCTTAACCAACCTCCCAAAAAAAAGGGATTTTTTTTTTTTTTGTGATTGCATGATTGCACAGCATTGGGGTTTATTTTAAACTCTTTCCGAAGTAATATTTACTTTGTGTTTGAAAAATGCTCACATTTTTTTGATTTGGCTTCAGCACTTTAAAAAATGACAACAAACCCATGAATGTTTAGCTCTTATTAATTATGGGGAGAGAAAATTTAATTTCCTGACTGTATTTCCCATGTACACACGAGCCCCCATGAGTTTGTGGCCGCCTCTGTAGCTGCTCGGGGGAAGCTGTTAGCTACACACACAGCACCAGCGCAAATCTGCCGGCCCAGGGAGCTGAGAGAGCATTATTAGAGGCTGGCTGAGGCAAAGTGCCACAAGGCAGCTTTTATAGCTAAAAATCTTACACTTGCAAAGCATAAGCACTTATTTAATTGGTTCTCAAGAATTTAGGTCGAGATACAGTTCCAGAAATCAAGGAGACACCAGGCTGTGTAACACGCAGTCACTACAGGGAAGACATCTTCCATGTTTGAAAGGTCCCAAGTCCTCTGCTGAGCTTCTCCATGCTTGCAACAAACACGGTGGCTGGGGACGACTGGGAAAGGTGAGACATGATGACAGGTTTAGTGTGAATTCTTTTCCTTCTTTTGTTCTGGAAGTAATTTCAGTACTTTTCAGAGTGGGCTTTAATAACTAAAAGAAATATTTAAAAATCATTGGTTACATGTATTCCTGTTTTATAACTTTATCTCCTTAATGATGTGTAGGCTACAATGTGAATAGTGTTTCTGAAATTAATAATTCACCTACATTTAACTTGCTCATGTTTGCATTGCTTTTTGACAAATATCCTGACCAACATTAAAAAAAATCTGCAGTGCTGTCAACTAAAATGATTTTAAATCCAGCTGGTGGTAATTGATGCAAATCCCTCACATAGACATATGTAAATTGGTTAAAACCTTACTTAAATTAGTTTACCTTGATTTGGGAAATTATCGGTTTCAGATAAATCTATATAAATTCCACTCTGATGTCTTAAATCCTTGGGCAGCTCTTCACCTACAGTGACTGAGGCTTTAAGTCATACTTTGTAAACTCCACAGAATCCCTGAACGAAACTGCTCCACTTTTTTATTTCTCCTCTTTACTACTCACCCCACCTATGGTACTTGGCTTCCCAAACATCAGGGCTCAAAATTGTTTCTTGTCCCTACAATACTGACTCCCAAAGAGACCTTTTAAACACTACATTGAAGAAGTATGTCTCGACCCAAAAGCCCATGAAGGTTTGCAAATTCTTACGTTTGATGTAAGAGAAAATTCAAGGATTGTGTATAACTTCAATATGACAAACCCCTAATGCTGGAGGGAAGGAGGGAAGATGGGGAAGAGGAAGGGGGAGAGATGAGAAAGGGGGAAGGGGAAAGGGAAGGGAAAGGGAAAGGTGGAATTTGGAAGGGAAGGGGGAGGAGGAAGGGGGAACGGAGGGAGGAAAACAGGTCCTGTTACTGACATACCAGTGAATTAAAGAACCTATCCAACATAATAACTGCAAAAGTTATTGTTCTTTTATTGTTTGCTGAAAATACCACTCAGAATGACTGTTACTTTTTTAATGGGAGGACTTCAAAATTTGATATCAGCTATCATGCTTCTTCACTTGGAAAGCCGTTCATATCAAGGAAATGAAAATTATATCTATATTTTTACTGGAAGGAGGCATGCCACTGTTGTGGGAATATTATTCATAAAAATTTTGTGTTGTCGGGCACTGCAAAACAAGGGAAATTAATTGGCTCATTTAAAAGGAAAAAGGGGTCTCGTCCACTGCAGAGTCTCCATCATTCCAAGGACTGGGAGAGAAATGTTTCAAGGATTATTCCCAAAAGTGGGAATACATAAAGTTGAGAACATGCATATCTCATCCTGAAGAAAAATATTCTGCAGAAATGAAGAAATGGCTTGTTTATGTTACAGCCCGATTCTTCTATTCCTTCTACAATTAATGTAATCTAGAATGATCCAATGAATAAATGTTGGCTTTCTTCCATTTAAATTTTGGATGCACAGCCTTCTCCAGTTAAAAAGCAGATCCCCCCTCATCTCAGGCTGATTTGCAGCTGTGGCTACGGAGATCCCTCAGAAATAACCTCCCAGCAGCATCTAGTCAAAGCTGGGGGTTATGCTACTGATCCCACTATCTTATTCTTGCAATTTCCTGGCAAAATTCTCCCTCAGCTGTGACTCGGACCACACCACACCTGGAGCAGGTTTCATACAAGTGAGTGAGAAAGAATGTAGAAGCAAGATTGTAGATGCAACATTCCCTGTTTCTGAGCCACTGCCTCTGCTTGTTCTCCCCCTGCAGCCTTAGGAGAGACCAGAGCTTGGCTGCTGATGGACACCTTCAGATTGTTGAGAAGTTGACCCTGGAAGTGCACTGTCTGCCCTCAGCAGCATCCAGTTTGGGCTCTACTGGCACCGAAGAGCCCTCCAAGCCCACAAGGCACCATGACACCTGTACGTCTTCTAAACGTCTCTGCTCATCTTTCACCGTGTATCGCTCTCCTTCAAAAAGGGTGGGCCTTCTACTCAATGTATCTCATGCGGGCACAATATATCCTCACAGCATGTGAAGTAGTCTGGGGTCTCTGACATTATGCAGGAAAATGTTTGCAAGTAATCAAAGGGGCTGCCAAATCCCTGTATTTAAATTAATGCCAGCCTGTCCTGGAACAACTTCCCGTCTTCAACCTCTGCACAGATGGAGGCACTAATGAGGAGTCTGGATGAGAGTGTGTTTTTGAAGCAACCAGCTGAGTGGGGTACCAGCACCAAATCTGGCTGGGGTGGGCAGGGCACCCCACATGTACCATGGGATGGGAACCCTAAGAATGACATCCCCATCTCCCTGATGGATTTCCAGGCACAGGCAGGCCTTTGGAGATTCTCCAAACTTTTTGGGGGATTTTGGCAATGTGGAGAACATGGACCAGGAAAGAATGAAACTGGACTTGTTCACGGAATGAGGAGGGTGGGGATGGGACAGGAATTATAAAAAGAAATCATGGAGGTAGTGATGCTACGCTGTCAGTGTTGCCATTGGGTTGGCAGCAGCCACCCTACGCCTGAGGTGAGTGTCCCACTGCAGATGCCTTGGGAATGAGGTGGATATGTGAGGGAAGGGACCAAAAAAACACCAGTGTTGCAAAGGGATAGCATTTGTCTGTCCATGTAGCATGTCCTCCAGTGGGGATGCTGCCGTTGGCAAGGATTTACACAAGGCAGTCTCAGGTTTGGCTTTTTTTTTCCCATGGAGTTGCTGAAGTCCCTTTGGAATATTAAAAGCCACATCATGGTGCTATACATATTAATGTGTGAGGATTTTTTTCTATTGTCTGTATCTTTCAGACTAAGTCTGACTGACAGCCTTATCTATAATATCCAAGCTTTAGGATGGTCTGACTTTCAGATAGGCCACTCTTCCTCTTTGGTAACATTCTTTTTTTTTTTTTTTTTTTTTAGATTTTTTTTTTTTTTTTTTTTTTTTTTTTTATTACTGAATTTCCAGTTTGGGTGACTTTTATGTTATATGATGTAGAGCTGAAAAATTGTACTTGTTATCCTGACTATTTTATGTTTATATTTCCGAGATGCAAAAGCCAGAATACCTTTGATTGATGCAGAAGCCAGAAATGTTGATATTTCAGGTAGATTGATTTGTCACAATGGAAAAGACATATGGCTTTTAATGTGAGCTTTTAGTATCTCTATCATTTTAACCTAAGGTCAACATACTAGTAAATATTTTTTTAGTAAAATATTNTTTATTTTAAGTAGCCTTGGGCAAAAAGTTATGTGCCTCATTAATCTAAATCAACCTTGCAGGATTTTATGGCAACTGTTGTTGTGGTTGCCACATTATGTATGCTTTTTCCTTTTGTTCTTCAATATAGTGCTTATGAAGCTAAGGAACAATTGTCACTTCCCATTATGTGAACTAAATGTACAAGAATTGATGGGGCTTTCTACCTAATGTTGTTAGCCTGAACCTGGTTTGTTTATTTAATGAACAAAATGTCACAGTGTATCTGCATCCTCCTGACATCTGAAACAGTGGCAGCTGCTGGTGGCAGATTTCCTGAAACTTGGGTGCAGAATTAACCAATTCAATTTGCATGTTATCCAAAAAAAGAAGGGAGGAGGGGGAAAAAAAAAAGAGAGAGAGAGAA
>VWZG01008781.1:181079-203602 GCA_013396735.1 Grallaria varia | reverse complement strand
TATACTACTACACTAGGCAAATCTTTTTGTTCAGTTACAGGCGGGCTATTATTGGAATAGTTTTCTTATTTGATAGTCAAATCAAATAAATAACACCAAAACCATATATAAAAAAATCCTGAGGTTTTTTTCCCTCTCCCCTAGTAGCCACGTTTGTAGCCATATTTATTTTAAGTAGCCTTGGGCAAAAAGTTATGTGCCTCATTAATCTAAATCAACCTTGCAGGATTTTATGGCAACTGTTGTTGTGGTTGCCACATTATGTATGCTTTTTCCTTTTGTTCTTCAATATAGTGCTTATGAAGCTAAGGAACAATTGTCACTTCCTATTATGTGAACTAAATGTACAAGAATTGATGGGGCTTTCTACCTAATGTTGTTAGCCTGAACCTGGTTTGTTTATTTAATGAACAAAATGTCACAGTGTATCTGCATCCTCCTGACATCTGAAACAGTGGCAGCTGCTGGTGGCAGATTTCCTGAAACTTGGGTGCAGAATTAACCAATTCAATTTGCATGTTATCCAAAAAAAGAAGGGAGGAGGGGGAAAAAAAAAAGAGAGAGAGAGAAAGAGGGAGAGAGAGAGGGAGAGAGAGAGAGAGATTGAGGCAAGGCTCCCTTTTGAAAACATTCTTTTAAAAAGCATGTATTTTGGGCACAGATGTCCTGAGGACTATTGTATTGTGGGGAGTGGGGAGGAGCCAGCCTAATCCTGACACATAACCTACTTCAGTGCAAGTAGATTTAGAGAAGTTCATTGAGATTCAGGGTTTAAATATGATACCATTACCAGATAGATGATGGGTTGGTAAATAAAAACTCTTAGCAGCAGGAGTGTTTTGGAGACCAGAACTTATTCTCGCACCCATCCTCTTACAGAAGGCTCTGTTAAACAGGAGATGCTGATTTTGCAGCCATGCCACCCTCAAAAAAAAAAAAAAAAAAAAAAAAAAAAAAAAAAAAAAAAAAAAAAAAAAAAAAAAAGAGGCTTTATGCCTTTATATGCCTTCTCAAAGTAGTAATTTATAGACATAAATAAATGGTGATAATGAATTCCTAGAAAGTGCAAAATCTGTGGGAATCACTGAAGACATCACTTTCCAATTGCTAATCCTAATAATAATTGTTAAATTGCAGTGTTTTGGCATAAACATTCAAGAGCTACAGCCACCTTTCAGCCTGGAATCATTGGCAGAGAATAATGTTTACTGGGCACCAGAAGTCTTAAAATAAAGATAAAATCTCCTCTAGATTTGTATAGTTTTAGCTGTTCAGCGGGAAGGCAATACTGGGTCTACACAGGTTCTAATCAAAGGAAGAGCAAAGGCAGTCACCCACGTTCCTTGTTTAGGGTGTTATGTGCATCCCTCATTGAGGCCAACGCTACCATCATGCTGCATATGCAAAGAAAAGAAAACACAATCTTTGGGTATATTACGCGACAGTGCAGGGATCTGAACTACTTGGTATAAGGCCCAGTTATGAGTATGTCTGGCAATTAAAAATAATTGGGAAGCAGGTTTGCCACTAACTCTTCCAAGAATGCCAGTTATGATATAATGATGTTTCATTAGACATGCTGAAAGCTGTGAGCTCCGTATGGCAATGGCAATTAGGAAGGATCATAAAGAAGAAAAAAAAAGAAGAAGAAGAAGAAACATTAAAAATATCCCAGCTAAGATTAGCATAGCATTTAATGGCCACTTCATTAGCTAATTGATTTCTTATTAGTTGCAGGGAATAGCCCAGTTAGGGGCTCTGCACAGCTAATTAACAGCATTTACACAATTAGTCACTTGCTCATTTTGTAACCAAACATTCTTGGAATCAACTGTGGCTGTGATGCTTTGGGCCATTTGATTAATTTTATTTTATTTTTTGCTAATATTGGCTTAACCTTCAAATAAAAAATTCACTCCCTAGGGCCCCACCATATTTAATCACTACATTATACAAACAGAAAAAAGCTACGTCACACAATCTTAGGACATGAATCGGTTCCTCTCTCTTTTATTTGCAAGTTGTTTTATGGGCCCCATGAAGTCAATAGCATTCAATAAGCAGAATCGTCTGTCTTCTCTCCTGACAGCTGAGTTTTTGCCCATCAAACATTATTATTATTTAGCAATTGGCAAGTGGAACACATACATATTTTTTTGCTTATGTAGTGGAAGAAGAATGTAGGAGGTCTGGCCGAGATATTTATTTCTAACGCAGTTGTTTCCTACTGCAAAAGAAATGCATTTAGTAGAAAACTTGCAATTTAATAAAAATCATGTTTTCACATTGGTTTATACCTCCAATTAAGGGTGAATGAGGAAAATTGCACGGTGTTATAAGGGTCAGAAAGGGACAGGCTGGATTTATATGTCACTTTTTTTAACAGCTCCAAGAATATTGATATCCAAGAACTTAATAAATAACAATAATAGCATTTAATAAAACAAACAAAAAGAAAGTTGTCTGCTCATTTTCAGTTTATGGCAGCACTCCATATTCTCATAGCACCCAATTATTATTCTGGCAAACCTGATTTCCCTTTCGCTCCCCAGACTCCTCCGCTCCAAGAAGAGCCAAACTCTGATCTTGCTGTAGGCAGTAATGACATCCCCCCGATACAGAGCCTCTCCTGTGAGACAGAAGCCTTTTAGCATTGATGCACATAGGCTGTTAGCACTGTAAGAAGACGTTGCATATGTGAGCAGAAGGTCAATGTTCTCACTTGCCAGTTTTCATTGGCACATTGGGATTCTGTATGAAATTACCATGCGCTAATTAAATAAAACCAAAACCTTATGATGATCAATCAGGTCAGAGATGATGCTGAACCATCAATATATTAATTATTATGTTTTGGTTTTCTTTCATTTCACTTATCTTTTTTTCCCCCTCTCTAATGTTTCCTCACAATAAGTACAAAATGGGAAATAATTTGAATTTACCATTACTGTATTAATTGTGGCTAATGGAAAAACACTCTCCCAGACACATAATGGCAATTATTCCACTTCTCTCTCCTTTTTTTTTTTTTTTTTTCCTTTTAATGGGAATTTATTTTGCCAGTGTCTTGCAAACAGTGAACTATAATGGCTGGTCATTTCAGTGTTGGGTTTGTTTTTTTGTTGTTGTATATGTAGATGATACATTTTATTTCATCTCACACTGTTCCTTGTTTCGTTGATGATGCTCATCTTCTTTAGTTGCTTCAAGTGATTGTGAGAATCAAGAAAACATCCAAATTACCTATTTTTAAAGTTGTATACTGCCAGCATGGAACTTTTTTTTCCTGCTGTGGAAATCTAACATTTCTAGCAGCTCTTTCTAAATTCTGAGTGACATCTACAACACTTACACTGAACTTCTTTGTGCTCCAATTAAATACAGCAGAAACAACAATAAAAAACAACTATGGATTTGGGAGATTTTACCAGATTCCAAATTACTAACTCAGTGAAAGTGAGCATTTGGCTGTCTGTGGGGTTCTGATATTAATCTCTACAGAATCAGGCAGTGCATCAAAAGCAGAGGAGGGATTAGGAACTGGTAGACTTGTCTCCAGCTCTCATTTTCCAGCAGAAGATGGAGATGGTTTTCTACTGCGTTCAGTTCCTGCAGTTTGCTTATCTGAGTTACCTGGATGTCCATACTTGTAGCAACAACTCATGTATTTTAAAGGATGGCAAAAGGAATTCTGTAATTTCCACAGCTGACACCCATGATTCTCTTGGTTTGCCTATTCAGGCACAAATGCTACAACTTCGGTCCTCCTTCCCAATTCAGCCTCTGAGTATTACAAGGTATCTTCTCAAGGTCTTCCAGTCAGAAAGCAAGGCAAAACTAGTATATATATCCTGCAGGCATCTTCCCTTACATGTGCTTGTGCAAGATGCAGCGAACAGAAGCTGTATAGCAATACCTGAGCAATACAACTAGTTGATCTGAAATACAAAGGAAAATCATTTCTCCCCTCATTCTAGCCCTTTCCTGAAAGGGACAAATACATTTCTTCTGCCTATGATGGATTAGAAATCAGTTTCTTACATGGTGTCTGTTAAGCTGTGTTCCCCCAGTCAACAGCTCTCCACTGGGGCATTGTAAGTACAGCAGAAGCAGCTTTCTGAATTTCAGTCTCATATGGTAATTTGTGAGATGCATCACACAGCAGTGTCTTGTTGTGTTGGATTTTGTTGGTTTGAAACAGCCCCTTCAGAATAAACAAAACATTTACCTATCAAATAAAAATAAAATAATTTCAAAGATATTCTTTATAGGTATCTGTTCAATCTAATTTGCCCCACCGTTAATTTTCTAAATGCTTGCCTTGTTTTTCAGGAACTGGAGTGCCTGTCTGTTACCTGGCCTGGGTTTGTTGCTTATGTCAAAACATCATGATTGTTGTCAAACACGGAAACAGACACTTAACATGTATATCTGAGCCGGTACTTTTAAGCTAGCCTGTGCACTCTGTCCCATTGTCCATATGCAGAGCTGACTGTTGATATTTGAATAGTACAAATATTAAGGAGTGCAATTTAACCATCTTACAGCAAACTTGGGAAATTAAAGTGATATTTTTTGTCTCTGTTGTATAAGGTATAGAAAACACTGTATCTTTTTGCCTCAATTTTGCCTTCTGTGAAATGAGTCTGTTAAAACCCTGAATAGACCACCTTGAAGGTATGTATAAGACACAACATTGGTGTTTATCCGTGTGAGGGAGTTTAAGCCCCACCGGCCATTGGCTGGTGCACACTGGCTCCATGGGATTTGGTGCCAGCAGCTCGGAAAGTCACCTCTGTCTGCTGGGACTGAGTAAGGGTCATGCAGAGAATATTCACCATTGTCAGCAGTGGTCAGCAGGATACACTGATTTTTTTTTTTTTCTCAGTAATAGCTATAGTTACATTCCAAAGAATCAGAGGAGGAAAAGGTGGTGTGTTCTCCCCACCCCACTCCTCCAATATCTTTTTGCTGAGGATGTAACATTACTTGGGGAAGAACCACTTCGCTTTCATGGTTCATTTCCTGAAGCCTCCCCCTGTCCCAGTCCTCATTCCACATTGAAAAAGAGAGAGCAACAGTTTTCAATGTTTAAAGAAATCTGTCTCTGTGTGGAAAGTAGGATTTGTCAGTATTTAGACTGCAAAATCACCTACTCTCTTCTCTGGAGCTGACTATGCTGTGAAATTTCTGGAAAGAAATGATTAAATACAATTGTAATGGTGGAACAACGTTATTATGATAATTTCTGCTGGTTTTGGCCTGGGGTAGGGTTAATTTTCTTCACAATGGCTAGTATGGGGCTGTGGGTGCACCTGTAAACTCCTGGATTTTAAACTTTTCCCAATACCCCTCCATGATGGCTTGACAATTTTTGAAGGTCTCTTCACAGGCTGATAAAGGTGGAAGATGGAGGAAGAGGAGGGATGTTTAGAGTGAACAGCTGTGTGGTGCTTGGTTGCTGACCAGGGTTAAACCACAGCATCAATTATTATCAAATATTATAGAAAAGGTCTTTTTGGGAGAGTTAGCCATTCCACAAATCCCCTGCAATTGTCAGATCTGGGAAACTGGTATCCATCCCAAGAATCAAAGAAAGAAGTCTAAACTCAATAAAGAATACGTAACTCTAACATCCCAATTGCAGGATAAAACAGAAGATGGACAAGATATGCAGAAACTATTTCTGGACCACATAATATATACAGAGTCAACAGACGATGCATTAAAACTGACAGCACAAATATATGCTGACTTCCCTTTCAAGGCCTCTCTTACCGCACTGTCTCTCCCTGTAATACTTTCTTTCACTCCACTGGTATAATCAATGTACAAAAAAAATCCCCACCCTCCTCCCAAACAAACAAACAAACAAACAACACCCCAAAACCACGAACAAAACAGAGAGGGCAAAAAGAATCTGGGATTCAGCTCTGCTTGGTAGGAAAGTCAATGAAGAGCAACAAAGCCCAGTGATTCTCAGAATGATGCAAAGAAGGACGTGTAGGATGATGCTAAATGGATAAATAGCAGAATGAAAAAATAAAAGTGAAATCATTATCTTAAGGTAGAGGTTGACTGTCGTGTAGGTGAACACCAATGGAAAAAAATTTCCAACACTCCAAGAAGAGTCTCACTTGCACCTACTGTGCTCCCTTATGTACTTTCCGAGGAATGCCCATTGTTCCAGTGTGATCTGTCAGGCTGCAAAAGTAGCTGGATTTCACCTTTAATTGTACAGATGCTGAGCTGTAAAGCTGCCAGGACACACATGAAACGTTCTATCTCTCTGATGAATCAATCTCTTCTACAACCCTGTGAGAAAAGTGAAGGAATCGAGCCTACTTGCCAGCTATGTTTGTCTGAACTGGAACCATATGTTTGGGGAGGACTTGAACTGCCTAAATACTAGAGGGCAATCCTCCCAAACAGGTGTTCCCAGCCTGAGGTGTTCCCAGTGAGTCCCACGGGGGGACTGGAGATCCCACTAGCAAGCAACTAGATGGGGAGTATGTTTGGCAAAGAATGAGGTTGTGGTCCCTTAACTGCTCTTTGAGGACTCTGAGAATTCCAGTGCCCAACTGTATCAACTGAGCCCTGATTGCCCCCCACATCCTCATATCCCTGATTCAGTGCAATAAGTGATGTAGGAGGTAACCAAAATGGCAGTAGTTCTTGATGGCCAGGGCATGGCTTTGTACTTTTATGAAATCAGAAGATGCAAAGATCCTCTTTCATTTTAAAAGCGCCACGTTAGAGTGGGGCTGGGTGGGTTGGCTATCAGTGGAGGAGAATGTACTGCCAGGGAAGGCTCTCACCCCCTCAGTCCCGCTGCCTCTGTTGTGCCAACACCTGTGACCCAGGACTACATGGTGTCCCACCAGGTGGTAGCACCTCCAGAGATCACAGACAGTGAAGATGCACCCAAATGGTGTCTAGAAGTGAACTGCTGGTGAGGTAAATGGCTCTAGGCCATCTGATTCTGTTCAAGGCAATGTTTGTTGCTCTTGTGGAGAGTCGAGGAAAGGCTGGTTAACTAGTCTCAGAAGAAGTAATCACAGCAGATGGAAACCAGTTTTTTGAGATATGGGCTGCTTAGACTGGTCTGAAAGGTATTGAACTAAACAACAACAAAAGGACAAGGTAGCAAAGGAGAGAGAAAGAAGGAAAGTCAAGATACTCAGAACAAAATTAATCAAAGTGCCAGAAACCTGAAGAAAAGTCTCTACTTGCTTCCAGGATTGCAAGAAGCCCAGTAATAAGCAAACGGAAAGGGACCTGCTCACTGATTAGTGCACACACACTCCACTTGGTGTTATAAGCCGCCAGAAGGAAAATTGGCATGACTGGAATGTTACAATCAGTGGTATCTAACTTCTATTCAAGGACTGATGGAATTTGCATGAAAGAAGAGAGAAAAGCAGTCTGCACTGAAAATAGCATTAGCTGTCTCTGAGCCATTGCCACGTACTCTTAAATGCTTATGGGCTGCTGTTTCAAAACACAAAGCAGAAGATGGGGGACTGCTGGTACCTATTGCTGACTGCCATATCACTCTAGAGAACAGCAAACACGGGCTGCCTAAACACCCATCTATCAGGTGTAGGAAAAGAAAAGTGGAGCTATCATGGAGGATTTCAGTCTGAATGACACCTATTGGAAGTTTCATGCTGCCAAGTACTAAAATACACTTGAAATTTTGCAAAATTATAGATGACAATATTCTGGCTCAGAAAGGGTGACAACCAACAGAGGACAATTTGGGATTTCGCCTTATCTTGACAGACAGAAGCTGAACTGAGAACTAGAAGTCAGCAGTTGTTCAGGCTCAGAATAACTGTCTGTTTATGTAAACAACACAACATTCACATCAGCGATACATTTACTTAGGGTTTCTCAGGGTTCCATTCCACAAAAAATGGAATAAATAGGACATGAGTCAGCTTAGAAGATGTGAAATGGTAAAATATGAATGACTGAGTTATTTTAAAATATTTTATAAATTATCCTAGAGATAAAAACCTAAAGTCAAGGGAGAAGGTTTGAAAACAGCCAGATGCATATGGGAAGAGAAAGTGTTCGTAGCAATTAAAAAAACAGTATATGGAAAAAAGAAAAGTGAATAGCAGTAAAGAAATTTAGAAAATTGATAAGGAAAGAAAAAGCATACAAAGGGAAAGCTATAGCCAGCAGAATGTAAGGCAGTGGAAGGAATTTTGGAGTATGTAAAGAGCAAAAGGAATTTCAATAAATGTGTTGTTTCACTAATGAGTTAGACATGGCAGAACTGTCAGTAAGAGACTGAAAGATACTATAAACCCTTCCACACCTTGACTGGAGGAAGAGAGAAGAAGAAAACATACTGTATTTAAGTCATGTAATAATGATAAAATATGTCCCTCCTTCACAGTGTCTAAAGATGGTGATAAATTATAGTTACCAAAATAGGACTTTTTGTATTATCATGTCCAAGAGTTTCAGGCTATGAATGAAGAAGTATGATGGGTCATTAATGCTGAGTTTCAGTAAATTGTGATAAATAGGAAGACTTCAGGAAAAAAAAAAAAAAAAGGCAGATGCACCCATATTTAGAAAAAGCAGAAGAGATACCTCAAGTAATCAAAACTGCTGGATAGCATTCCCTGACAAGGTAGTGGAAGAGCAGGTATGGGGCCAGATTAACAATCATTTAAAGGAAGGAAATGTCATTAATAATTATTTATAGAAGAATCTTGTCAGACTAGCTCAGGATAAATTTTGATGTGATTACAACTTTCGTTGATAGAAGTAATAGTATTTGCAGTGTAATAAAATTCCAACATTATTGCATATGGGACCACACATCTTGAATAACAAATCAGAATGTTATAAAAGCAATGCCACACATTAGATAGACTGAAACTGAGTTCAATGGTGCGTTCAAATCTGATTGTAAACAGGAAGTCTCCATCAAGAAGGTACCTTCCTTGTTTGCCTCTTTCCTTGCTGTTTTCCATTTTTAGCAATACCTTAAGGGTCAAAGATGGAGTTCCTCACAGCTGAGACAACAACTGGGAGATAGCTCCTGATAGAGAGAGAAAATGCTGGACCTGGTCAAATGAGAAGCGCTTTGGGGGGGCTGAATGCGAAATGACCAGTCTGGGAACAAAACATGAGTTACAAGGTTGCACTTCCAGGGGACCTCTGCTCGGACAAGTAGAAAATTTTGAAAACGGTATTTGTATTTGTGGCCAGGATGCAAGTCACCTGAGCACAACCTCCCGTCATGGCACTAAGGCCAGAAGGGCTAAATCAGTTCCAGCTGGTATAAAAAGTAAGGAATAGGAAGTGGACTATTTCCATTGTTCTTGCTACTGAGGCTGTGTTTGTTGAATGCCAATGTCCAGATCCAGTACTCAAAATTCAAGAAGGTTGTAAAAAAAATGGGCATGAGTTCATAGAGGAGTTCTGAGAATAATTAAAGGATAACTAATAGGAAGAATAACTTCCAAGAGAAAAGGTTAACAGTGACTTGATCATAACCTGTAAGTACCTCCACAAGGAAAAGATTTAGGTAATACAGGGTTTTTCAGTCTGGCAGACAAAAGTACAGTGACTAATAAGATCCATCACTGGAAACTGAAGTGAGGCAAATTCAGACCAAAAGAAGAAGGTGCATATTCTTAACAGCAAGGATAATTAATCATTTGGAATGATTTACAAAGAATTGTGCTGGGTTCTTCATTAATGGAGTTTTTAAATCAAAAAGGAGCATTTTTTTTAAAGAGCCACTCTGCTGCAAGCACAGCTTTTAATCTTGAAGGACAAATTAATACAGGGAAGTTCTAGAGGCTCGATTATATGGAAAATAGTGAGACAGTCACAGCAATTCCTCTTGGCTATAAAACTGGTCAGTTTAGAAATCTACATCAATCACAGGTTTATATGTTTCTCTATATAATGCTTGGAGAATTTAATTTTGGTTTTGTGATGAAATTTAGTTTCCCACATACTCACAGGATTCCAGGTGTCAGGGCTTTCAAAAACATGGTGCAACAAAGGCAAATGTAAGTATTTTCAAAGGCAAAAATTGTTGGGATTACTCACAGGATAGGATTCGGTTTTAAAAACATAGTGATCAAGAGATGAAGTACTTGTTACAGATTTTCATTTTACAATTTTATTAGTTCAAATCCCTTAGGAATGAATATTCCTCATTGGCCTGATAAAAATTCATAGCAACCGTGTTAATAAAATGTCTCATCACCTGAGAAATATAGTAGAAAATATTTTTAAAATCTGTTTTACAAAGTAGTCTCCCAAGCTCTTGTGGCAAAGTTAGAGAATTAACTATAAATAGTCAGAGATAGTGAACTGTCACCCTCTGTGCCAAAAGATGACCTGTTAGCCTTCAGAAGAAAGTCAGAAAAGAGCTGGAAAAAAGGTTGTTAAGAAATAAAATGCAACTCTGTGCCTCTAGTTCTCTGAATCTATGTATTACTATTTTCTAGAAATCTTTTGGCTTTCACCAGTAATTATTAGACAAACTATCTCCTAATTTGGATGCTATCACCAAAGGCCAAATACCTGTTATCCATTTCCAGAATCTGACTTACATTAAATCTGTCCTCTCGTTTAGTATTTGCACCCAAGCACCTTTCCATCAATGGTAGGTAACACTACATTCCATCATGAAAATTGTTCCCTCTGTTCTTTGATGGGTAATTAGCGACCTGCATGGTTGAGATCTTTATGGAAGAGGCTCAGTCAAGTGCTGTAGCCAAAATAAGGTGTACAGCATAGCCGAAACCAGGATGGCTGATTGTCATTCCACAAGCACAGTGTTTCCTTTAGAGTAAATAATTTGGTAGCTGATCTCTTTGGTCTTTGCTCACAGGTATACTCTTTCAAATGAGGAAGTGAACCTGAATATTTTTTAAATGTTTCCGGGAGGATGCTAACGAGATCAATTACTGTTTTGAAGCCAGCTCTAAGCATTCTTAAGTAGCTTTTAGTGCACTTTTTAAAAAAAGAGAAGGGACATCTACACCTTCCAAACAACACTGTGAACCTGCACAACCATACTTACACGTTCAAATCCTGCAAAGTTTCAGTCACCTGTGTCGCTTGATACAACCCTGGCACCAGGCTGACAGCACAGCTATGCACTGCAGAGATGGGTTGCGTGAATGCAAACGGTACTTAAGTGCATATGTTTCCCAAAACAATTGGACCTTAAAGAACGCAGCTTCATCCCTTGCCTTGCATGTGGGACAACAAAGCACAATGAACAGAGGGCTTCTGCCATACTGATCTGCAAAAGACTTTCCTTTAGATGCGTTTGTGTTGATAGCACCCTTCACTGGCAAGCATTACTTTCCAGCTGGGATCGTGCTGCTCTTCCAGATTGTGCACAGAGGAGATGCCCAGCAATTTTAAGCCTGAGGAGGAAATTTCTCCCCTGCTAAAAGCAGGATCTTCCTGAAGAATACTGAAGAATTTCAGCAGTGGTACTATAGTATAGATTGCCTTTTTCTGATGTTCATTTTCCTTCATTCTTTGCTGCACTGTAGTGACTCATGTGTATCCAGTGTTCCTTATACTTTTTTTTTTTTTTTTTGGCAATTCACAAGTGATTGTGTAATTAACTTTAAAACATCTGGGAGTTTAAAAAACCCACAAAAACTGTACTAAGAAAAAATTACAAATGGGAAATAATCATGAGCATGAGATCATCTCTGTATCACTACAGACTTTTATTAATGTTTGACTCAAAGGGATCATTCTCTCTAGATTCTTTGAAATCTGCTTAATTTTTGTTGACATTCTGGCAATATGTTAAACACTCTCATGCATTTAATTCTGAAGTTCACTGTTTTCTTTTCCTTATTGATTTGTGACTCTTTCTTAAAGTAAAAAAGCAGATTCTTTATCCTTTCACTTCTGTACAGAACATCTTGGACGTGACCCTTAGGTGCATTAACTGGGGCTTGGCATCATTCTCAGCTGGTGCAGAGAGGTGCTGCTGGCTGCCTCCCACATCTGCTGCTGTCTAGGTGGAAAGAAGGAGAAGAGGAAAAGGCATTTTTGGACAGCGTGAAGCACACCTGGGCTCAGCTAAACCTCAGCTGACACAATGTTTCTTGTGGTCTGAAGCAATGTGGTAGAAATTAGAACTGTCCCTCCTTTGGTACAGGACGTGATCTGTTTCAAGAGGTCCAGATTTTGTTATGTTAAATTATATGCTCTGATGGTTGATAAAGATCATCACAAGAAGAAAGGAAGACAGAACATGCCCTAGTGTAGTGGGTTGACCCTGGCTAGATTTCAGGGCCCCATTAAATCCTTCTGCAACTAGGCAGAAGGGGGAGTGGTAACAGATAAGGACTAGGGGAGGATTCATCCTCTTACCACCTTTGCGGGCAAAAAGAGACTCAAAGTGAGATAATACCTAAATTTACTACTAATAGGATAAAAGCTAAGCTAAAGAGTGAGAAATAAAACAGTCTTAAAACACACACCACACACACACACTTTCCCCCCATCCCTCCTTCTGTCCATGGGGAGTTGCAGTTGGTTGCAGTTGCCGCCGCTTGCAATGTGAGTTTCCCCACCCCTCAGGGTCACTCCTCCATGGGATGCAGTAGAAGTTGAGTCTCTGCACCCTGATGGGCCTCTGTGGGTTGCAGAAGGACATCCTGCTTCATCATGGTCTTCACCATGGTTTACAGGGGACCACAGCTGAGTCCATCCCCTGCTCTGTGGGGTCCCTCCCGTGGGAGATAGTCTTTAATAGACTTCTGCAATGTGAGTCCACCCCTCAGGCAGCAGCTCTTCCACATCTGCTGTCCCAGGGGTCACTCCTCCATAGTGGTACAGTTCTTCATGGACGAGATGTACCAGTGCGGGCCCCCCAGAGGGCCACAACTCTTGCTCAGGTAAAACCTGCTCCAGTGTGGGTCTGCCTCTCCACAGGTCCACAGGTCTCCTGCAGGACTCCGCTCCCTCCTGAGCCTCCTTTAAAGCATCCACCAGCTCCAGCACAGGCACCTCCATGGGCTGCAGGGGTTTTAGCTCTGAGTCCTTTCCCTGCTCCATGAGGTGCCTCCCCCTGCTCCACCCCACCCCCCCCATTCCTGCAGCAACCTTGGTGTCTGCCTTATCCCATGTTCTCGCTCTCTGGAATATCTTCTGTGCAATAACCTCCAATTCTTAAATATGTTATCACAGAGGTGTTACTGTGATCTCTAATTGGCTCGGCCCTGGCCAGGAGCCGGATGTCCCTCCTGAGGCCAAGTGTCATTGGCTCCCATGGGACTGGGGAAGTTTCTAGCATCTTCTAACAGAAGTCACCTCTGTAGCACCCCCCCCACCCCCACTACCAAAAATTCAGCTACAGAAACCCAGGACACCTAGGTAGCATAAAATTTTGATTTGTGTCAGTTTGGGGTGGCCACTTTACTGTGGGGTGGTGAAATCATGGTAAAGCCATGACACTCATCTCACCAAATGTTTATACCATATGAGGATAAGTTTTGCCTGTGCCACAATCTCAGTGAAGACAATTTTTTTTCTAATGAGGTGCTGAAATTTCTCCTCGTACATTATATATTTCCATCGATAGAGCCCTGCTCTCCTGTTTAACAAGGCGCTGTCAACATCTGAAAATCTGCTTTGCCACATAATCAGAACTCTTCCATAGAAAGGCGTATTGCGTGCTTTGGAGCATGGAGGAAACAGTGGTTTGATAGCTCAGTCTGTACTTCCCCATAAGGTCTCTGCTGACTCCAACAGGCTGGTCAGCTTTGAATTATTCCACCCCAGACCCTCATCACACAGCAAATGGCGTCTTCAGCTGCCTCTCAAAATTCCTGGACCTCTCTGGCTTTACATAGCCTGATGCCATTGTTGTCCCCCTTGACAGGAGCAAAGCTATGAGGGAACTGTGGTGTTGCTGCAAGGGGAGCAGACCCCTGAAGAGTGCCCTGGTCCCAGGAACTAACCCTGCTGCTGCTGCCAGTGCTCAGCAATGTCTGTGCTTTCTGCAAGGCAAAGGGCAGTTGTTGGCCGCAAGAGCTGTGGTTGGTGCTGAGTACCCCTGTCGTACCCAAAGAACACACGTATTTCTGCTTCCCAAGCCCCTTTCTGCGGGTACACACCTAAAAATGAACAGAATTTAAGGTGCTGTAACAAGACTGAAAACTAGTAGACTTTTTCTCCCACCCAACTACAGTGTTGGAGTAACTGAGAAGTGGTGGGCCAGCCTGCACACCTGGAGTGGCTCGGATGGGCTGGTACCAGCTCTCCAGGAGAGAGTGGCAGGGAATATGAGGATGCAAGGGGCTTACTGTCTCTGTGAAGGATCCGCCTGGGTACAAGGATCTCTTCAGTGGAGTGGATGGTGGACTGGTGGAGAACCTGTGGATCAGGGGAGAGGCCTGTAAGGGGGATATCACAGTGGGAGGGTATTACAGGTACATCATCAGGGTGAACAAATGTATGAAGTCCCGGACAAAGAGAACCTAGTTCTCATATGGAAGTTTAATCTCCCTGACATCTGCTAGAAGGGCAGCATGGGACACCAGCAGTCCAGGAAGTTTCTGGAGGGCATCAGGAATAACTTCTTGAAACAGGTGCTGGGGGGCCAACCAGGTGTAAGTACGTCTGCTATTCACTGACAAGGGAGAATAGTTTGCGAATGTGTGAATCATCAAGTGGCGGGGCAGGAGATCTTGCAGGGAATGAGGAAGGAGAGTAACAGAGAGCAGACGCTGGACTTTAGGAGAGCAGGTTTCAGTTTATTTAGGAAACTGGTAAGTGGGATCCCATTGGACACTGAAAGACAAAGGAGTTTAGGAAAGCTGGCAAGGTTTCTAGGACAACATTCCCCAAGCAAAAGAACTGTCCATTCTGGTACTCACAAAGACAGACAGACAGACATGAGGACACTCCTTTGAGTAAGCAGGGAGCTCATGGTGGACCTCCAATGCTAAAAGGCATCATACAGGAGGTGGGAGCTTGGATGTGCCATAAAAAAGGAGTATAGAAAGAGGCAGGGATGGTGTGAGGAAAACCAAACCTTGTCTAGAGGTAATGCTTCCAAGTGTCATCAAGGGTAATAGAGTTTTTTCCAGCTACCATCTGTTAGCAAAAGATTAAACACAGAAAATGTTTGCCCATTGCTGAATGGGAGGAGTGGATTTGTGGTAGTGGACACAGACAAGGCTGAGATAGGTGCCTTTGCCTCTTTGCTGAATCTCACTCTTGTGCTACAATCTGTATGTTGATGAAATAGGCTGCTGTGAGGTATTCTGTCACACTCATGATTTGTTTTATTGTAAAATATTTCATGTTTAGTTGTTCGGGTTTTTTTGATATCTGGAGTACTGATGACTGCAACATCTTGGAAGCAAGAGGATAGGGAGAGGAAAAAAATTAAAGATTTGTTAGCTTTATGTTTGCTCTGGTTCTCATTCTCTAAATATACTTAATAATAGGTGTGGATTTAAGTTGAAGTTACATTTCTATACTCATTTTAAAAAAGAAAATGGAAACATACAGGGGCTTCCCAGTGATCACTGTGAACTTCTCCAGCTTGTGGAGATGCTTTCCACTGAAATAGTTCACCTGGGTAGAACTCTTTTACACAAGAGGACTTTATTCTTTCTCTGCTGAGATGCAACCCTTCAGCCATAGGTGCCTGAAAACCCATTGAATTCTTTCCACAGAGTTCAATGGGCTTTGGAATAGGTCCTGGAGCCCTCAGGAATTGAAGTTGGCTTTCCTAAAAATTTGAATGCTGCTCTTCCCCTCTCAAAGCCTCTGACTTCTACACAAATACTGAAGGATCCTAGTTCAAAGTACTGTGGACTTGTTCTGAAAAAATAGAGAAAGGACTCTAATAATCCAGGATAACATGAAACGCTCCTGTCTTGACTGCAGGGAGTCACCTCCCAAGTCACTGCGCATGTGTGTATATATCCTGAGCTTTGAGAGGCGACTGCAGAGCACACGCACTGGCCGTCTGGCTTTCTACCCCTGAATGAGTGAGCTTCACTGTGGGAGAACAGGGCCCCAGATCCAAGAAGTCAGGAGGAAGTGAGTTAGCGAGTCAAGAAGGAATTTGAAATGGAGAAGGGAAAATATTTGGCAGATAGAAAGAGGCCAAAATGTTCCAGGTGTAAGGGATGATATGAGAGAAAATGCAAAAATGAGCAGGAGGGGGAGAAGTCTGAAAGGCAGGGAGTCTTGTAAGTTGCTTGCTCTAAAGTCCCAGAGATGTTCCTTACTTTTAACCTCCCAGTGCTTTTTGAGAGTGAGGTCATCGTATTAGAGAATTTCCTAGGACTGCGGCCCAACACAGGAAAATTCTCTTTAAATATACAGGCTTGCTGCGCTAAGACTATAATTTTGAGAGGATGGTTGTTTTAACAAGACCTTTTTCAGAGTGCAGACCTGTTTTCTGAAATATGGTTTGGATTAGTCCAGTGGAAATGCATTGGTTTTATAGGTCAATTCTCTACTGTAAATTGCTTCTCATTTGTAACAGATTTTTATCCCCAAGCAGATTTAGTCTTTTAAGAGGAATTCAGAGGATGGACACACAAGTAGTTCAGTTTCCAAAGAAAAGCTGTTCAATGATGCTGACAATAGTAGTGGACCTTGCTCTAGTGGCTGGATCCTCAGCATCATTGGGTTGGTTATTCATGCCGCATTACCACCTCACTGCCAGGCCTCATCGAAGCCAGTGGCCACCAATGGTTAGTCTTAACTACAGTTACCTGGTGAAGCCCTCAGAGGCGATGACCTTCACTGGGAGACAGTGGCAATACCATAGTCTTATGCCCCTTTCTTCCTAATAGAGCCATAATCAGACCTTGTACATCCCTGGGAGTTTTCCCTGCGCTAAGGGGTTCCCACCTTGCTGCTCACAGCAGCTCTGGGCAGCTTGAACTGGGTGAAACAAGCTTTAAGGGAGCTTTGTCCTGAATATTTAGCTCTGTGCTAACACAATCACTGGTGACGTTTCCCAGGATGCAGGTGGATGGGATTCATCTCGTCTAACTCGAATCACATGCCTGCAATACGCCTGGTCCGGGCACATTGCCTGGACTCCCCCTGCACCGGAGGCAGCAGCAGGAAGTCCAGCAGGCGAGTCATCCACCCCAGCTGCTTCTGCCTCCTGCCCTACCAGGTGGTGGGGCTTTGGTCTCAGGTGGAGCTTTATGTCTCTCCAGTCATAGCTTGGTCTGAACAACCAGCCTAATATCAGGAAACAAAGCCCATGATGTGCTGAATTCTTCTCACCCCTTTTTTTTGATAAGGAGAGAGTCATCTGCCATACAGAAGGTGGATTTTTGTGGCAGTGGCAGAATTGCACCTGGCAATCATCTAAGGGACAAGCAGTTCACAGACTCAACCATTACCTCTCAAAAACTCTTGTAACATGTCTGTTTTGGAATATTTTTTGCAGATGTATTTCAATTATGTGTTTAGCCTTTTATATTCTGCTTACTACATGTTACTAATATGTTTCTGTAAATAGGGGTACTCGGTGTGGGTGGAATTTTTTCCTGAGTCCAGAAGCAGGAGATTAAAACTAATTTTCTAAATTAAGACAAAGCAAACAACCTTGACACCCTAAAAAGATAAGGTGCTTGTTTCTCTTGCTTTGAAAGCAAAACATTTCAGCTTCTATTTAGAAAATGACATTTCAAAGGTTTGTTAATAATTTTTAAGGATGAAGGAAAAAAATTAACTTAAGAACCAGGAAAAAAAAATGTTTAATGAAACATTCTACATTTATACAAATAAAGATTTTTTTTATAAATTTGGAGCTTTTTTCTTCTTTTGGTTTTTTTTTTTTCATTTGACCACTGAACCAAAAAAATTCAACTGTGCCCTCTGCTCAAGTTTATATGTTTTGAGTGCTAATGACCACAAGAAGAATAACTCAATGTAAATAAGTTACATTTTCAAATTTAATGAGGTCTGCTAATTCAGTTTATCCAGGTAATAAAATCCATCTAATAAAATGTATCCATCAAATATAATTTTTCCAGTTCTATAAAAAATATATGTTTCTTTGCCTGTATTTCATCTGCGTGGAGATAATGAATACCTTGTGACATTGGGGTCATAGGTCAAATCCCAGACCTTATTACGAATCTAGGGAAAATTACTTTTTCACTGACCTATAGTACGACCTAATAGTCTAGGAGGAGTTAAAGGCCAATTGTTCATTCAGCATTGCCAAATAATATATATATGGGTGCATATATATATTTAATAGCACTGATGCAATGAAAACTTACTGCTGTAGTTATGGATTTACAGCACGTCCACAGGGATTTCTCATGCAGATCTCAAGATGTCAAAAAGCAACATAACAGCAACACTCTGAAGTGCATGTTTGAAATGAATGATGACAGACCTTGGTGTGTGGGGTAGGGTTTCATTGTTTCTCCAGTGATTTTCCCAGATAGTGCATCTTTAACAATTCTATACGACAATTCTTTCTCCCACTTTTATGGATGTAGGTTAATTGCAGCTACTATTGCTGTTTGCAAGGAGACCTGGTGTTCGAGGACATTGCTTTATGCAACAACACTGCCAGTTCTAAAGCCTTTCCAGGACATGCCAGCCCTTTGCTGCGGTCTCAGCTGGTGTTCCAGTATGTGGGACTGGGCGGCAAAACAGAGCCAGGGAAATGACCCAGGTCCTTAGAAAAGCCCTTGGAAAGGATTATGGGGAGTTTTTACTTGCTCAGCTCTACAGCACAGCCCCTTAACATGGCTGCATCAGGAAGGAAAGATGTCTGGCCCTTGTGGTGTGCAGGACCAGGACCAGAGGGCAGGGCTGAGGTGGTGTGGCCACTGAGGACTTTGTGGCATCACAAAATTACACCCTAAAAGGTTACACCAGCCAAAAATGCTGGCACTGTTAAGAGGAAAGTTTACATGTAAAGAGGATGCTGCTTCCTTTTTCGTGACCCTGTCCACGACCAGCTGTCATCAGGCCTTCCATGAGAGCCTCATGTGGCCAGAATGGAGAAGCCTTAAATAATCACACATCTTCCACATTTGCTTGCTCCCTTCTTTCAAGGTTCAAACACATTCTCAGCACACAGGTCTTTCACATGTCTTTCTCAGCAAACTTCTCTTCCAGCTCCCTTCCAGCCTGCTGCACAATAACATCTCCCATGTTTCCTTCAATGGCCATGTTGAACAGGATCCTGTGCATTTGAGCCTGCCCTGATTTGCAGGTCTGCTGCCCTGTAATGACTGACAAACAGGCCACAGATTACTTCCATTTTATGACTTGAGTTTAGGGAAATTGAGCATCCTAATTAAGCACAGATGTAAGGTTAAAGTGTAGAACAATCTGGACTGGTTTTCATTTAAGTCCTTTTCTGATTAATTTGGTTCCATAAGAGAGTCACAATTAGAAAAAAATATTTTGTCGATGTTGAAAGACATGTGATGTAGAACTGATTGGATTAAATCTGAGTTCATGTGAATTTTGGCAAATTCAATTAGGAGAGGCCCTTACAAGTACTCTGTGGAAAACCTTCAATGGCTTTGCAAACTGTATTTGGATTTTCCAGTCCATAACACTGCATGTGTTGACAGGGCACCATCCCAGCATAATGTGTGAGCATTACAAACAAGTTCCTTTGCTTTGTGGGAACCTTAAGGTCAGGAGTAGAGTGAAACTGCAAACCCAAGCTCATTTGAAGATTCCCAGACTGAGCAAAAGACCAGGTGAGTGTGGGTTAAGGGGCAACATAAGGAAAGACCTCAGTGAAGGATTTTGAACTGCTTTTGATGGTACAGAAGACACAGGCTAGGTGAGAGCTTTTAGTTGTTGGGTTGGCTTTTTGTGCAATTTTGTTTTCTTATGACTGGAACAAAAGGACCCGAATTTCTGGCTGGAACATCTACATAGCACCACTGAAAAATTTTAATACTTGATATTAAAATATTTTTGTGAAATGTGTTTTTGTGTCTGAAAGTGATAGGTTTGATACTGCTACTTTTTGACAGATGTCTGGTTGCTCCTGAATTTAGTTCATAACATTTTTGTGGGGAAAAATACTCACAGAAGTACCTGTATCAAGCTGGATATACTTGGCTGCAGGAGGGGGATTGTCTGAGTTCTGTCCAAATCAAGCCTCGCTTCCCCCAGCCTCTCCTCCCCAAGCAGACAGAAAGAAGTACCTTCCTGTAATAAGACTGAAATGGTTTGCTTTTATTTTCAGACTTTGTTAAAGATAAAATCCAGCTCCTGGCTTCCCCTAAGCTACACAGGAATGTGCATCCATTTTAATACTAGTAACATATGTAATCAGTTTATATTATTTTTAATAATCCTTTGTTCTGTCTGTGCCAGCAAAACATGATCACCAGGACTCCTTTGGCTTGATAACCGCTCTGTATCAACCAACAGTCAAACAAGCACAGCCTTGCTTTTAAAAAGCAGTTGTTTTCCTTCCTTTAAAAATGCGATGTTTTGTTATTGATGCAAAATGGATTTGCCTTTTTCAAGTTTCTCTCTCTTCTCCAGTCAGACACTGGAGAACAGTCCAAATAAAAAAACCCAACAAACCAAACAACAAAACAATAAAACCAGCATGTTAAAATGGACCCCTGCAATACAGTCAAAATAGAAAGTGAGACGCAGTCTTGGTGAAGGAATCGTGGAACTTTTTTGGCCATTTCCCATCTCCCCCCTTTGTGGGGGACTGTCACATGTGCTTGAGGCGGGTAAAGTCCCCTTTTGCTGTGGCTTTCTAAGAAGCCTCTAGCAGTGTTAGCTTTGCCTAAGTGGTTGATCTGATTTCAGAAGCTTAAGAAATACTCGTTGCTTTTTGATTTGATTTAGAGAGCTCCTTCTTTCCTTTTTCTTTTGTAAAATATGGGAGGGAGAAAAACACTTCATGCTTTTCCTAGAAACAAAGAAGGCAAAGCGTCCCTCCATAAACCCCTCCCAGCCCCAAAATGAGGAGCTAAAGATATTTCTGCTGTGACAGAGCAGTTATTTAGTCTGAAGTTGCTGGGACTGGGGCTGGCTCTGACTCCTCTGCATTGAACACAAGTTTCAGCCATGCCCAGATTGATGGCTGAGGCTCCTGAGCAGGCTGGGTCTCTTTGCAATAATATCTTGCAGCTCCTTCAGTCCTGCAGTTTACAATGAGGGCAAGCTTATGCCTTGCCTGCACTCAGAGTCTCCAAGACAAAGCTGTTCCTGTTTTCACCTTCTATCCAAATTTTTGTATTTGGTGATTCTGCCAACAGCAATAATTGTTTGCATTGACCCTATCCACTGCAGTTCCCTTTTTCTATACATCTACCAATATCAGCTTGTGGTACTCAAGTTTGTATGAAAATGTGGCAATTCAGCTTGTTTATGTTACATAGACTTCTGATTTTATTGACAGTTCTCCCTTGCCGTGCAAATTTCACTCCTGGAATCAGCTCTGGGCTCCACTAAGTCAGTAGTAATTTTGGTTTTTTCCTTTAATTAGTCCAATATATCCTCTTTAATTTTCAGATACTGTCATGAATTTTCTCCCTCTTTTATCACCTCTGCTTGCTTTGAAACTTTCTTCCTATACTCCTTAAGTTCTCTGTTTCTGTTTGGTCCAATGCTCTTCCCCTTAAAAGCTGTATTGTGGTTGAAAGCCCTTGTAGGAAAGCCCAGGGAAAATTTGTCTGGAGAACCTTAAAATAATACATGCAATCTTCTGCAATCTGGTATACCACAAGGCAGGAAAGGAAATTACGCTCAGATCTTTTGTACCATTAGAATTGACATAGAGATTAATCCTACAGGCTTAGGTGGAATTTGAGCTGACTCTTCCACCTCTCTGAGTTTTGAATGTGTAATTATGTCTCTTTGAGGAGAAAATGGTTAGATTTTGTACGACACAAATATTTTTTTCCTTGTCTGGCCATCACAAACAATGGAACCAAATTTCTTTATACTCCTTTGTAATAGTGCACACAGATCCCATTTACAAATTAAATGCTATGAGGAAAATCTTCTTGCAGCTTTGCTGTAGCTGTTGGGAAGACAAGTTGGTTCATATTGCAAATCTGAACAGAAAATACAAGTTAGTGATTCCTGTTTTGAAAAGAAATTTTTCCTTGGAGGTGCTTTGGAGGCATGTGAGAGTGTTTTTGTTGTTTGTTTTGTTGTTTGCTTTGGGTTTTTTTGGTGGATTTTTGGTCTGTTATATGTGAATTGATTGGTTACCTTTTACTGAATTGTGGATTATTAAGTTATTTATTATTGAAGTACTTTCTCAAATCCTCTGTAGCCAAACCAATTTATAATGGTATGGTCTTAGTAAGTTACTGCTAAAACAGTACATAAAATGTCACACAACTTTCTTTCTTTCTTTCTTTCTTTCTTTCTTTCTTTCTTTCTTTCTTTCTTTCTTTCTTTCTTTCTTTCTTTCTTTCTTTCTTTCTTTCTTTCTTTCTTTCTTTCTTTCTTTCTTTCTTTCTTTCTTTCTTTCTTTCTTTCTTTCTTTCTTTCTT
>VWZG01008781.1:166559-181017 GCA_013396735.1 Grallaria varia | reverse complement strand
TTTTGTACAATTAGCAAATATAAAGCCACATCTTGCCTCTTCTTACCATTAAATGACATAAAGTTTTGAAGTTACTTTCCTAAAATAGCATCAATAATAGAGGTCCCACTATCGGTTTCTGCATCAGTTGACTGGGATTTACAAATCTAAGTTTTATTGAGTTGGATTGCATGACATCACTTCTGAAGCAGGACTGAGTCATTTAGGTGTACTGACAACATCTACTTTTAAGCACCAGCTTAAGCCTCTAACTTTAATACTTAGCATCATACAGAGACCACCAGTGGACAGATGGAGTCCATGAAGCACAGCTCTGTTAAGCAGTATGTGGGATAATATCTAACTTGAGATCTTTCCTCCTTCTATGTAAGTTACTGTATCCTATTTACATCCCTTTTATCTGGTTCTGTCTTCCTTGACTGTACAGAACGTGGTTTCTGGTAAATATGCCTTTCAGAGACATTGAGACATATATCCATCCAACTTGCATTGGTTTTTCCTGGGTATGAGGTCCACAACAGAAAATTGCCCAGGAGGATGTGATTTCAGTCCTGTTTGGAAATGATAAAGTAAAAAAATCCACTCATTATCATAAGCACACCAAACCCATGCCACAGCTGACACAGCAACAGATTTCAAAACATTCGGTGTTGAATCCTAGTTTATTGGGCTCTTCACTTATGCATAAAATCCAGCTCCTACTCCTGCATTTCTCAACCTGTGGTGTGACTTGGTACAATTCTGCAATAATAATTTCAAACTCATAAAGAAAAAATCTGAGCATCATATTACTCTGTGCATTTCATATGTACGTGGAAGCAGATAATATTATGCCAGGCAGGAAGGGGAAATTTGCAGACTTGTTGATACTTTTGAAATGAAAGTGAAAAAAATCTCAACTAGGTGTGCAGGTCTTACCACCACACAATGGATTTTGCCCTGTGCTTTTGAAGGCAAGCAAAGAAACAGGACCAGGAACTTTCCTAACAGTGTCTTGGATTAACTAGTTTGGAGATAGACCAAATTTGTCATTTCCAGGGAACTGGTTGGAAATTTTCCATCTAAATTGGAAATAAATTCCATCTAAATGGAAAAAGATACTGTCAAACTGTTAGGAAATTATTCATGCCCATCCTCTGTTTTCCTATACTTCTCTTTCAACCAGACTCATCCCCTCCTGGAAACACTAGATATCCCTCCCCTGGATTTTTTGGTAGCTTATCTGGTCCTTCGCTTTTTACCCCAAAATTTTTTTTTTTTTTGAGTTAATGCCAAAGGAGGCATTTATTGTACAGAGAATAAATACTGAAAAGCAATAGTGTTTTATATAAAAATCATTCTGCTGTGGACACTGTGCACACAATCTAATAAAACTCCTAGTAACACATAAGAGAAAGGTAGGGTCCTTCACTTTGGAGTGAGTATCACATGTAAGACCTTAGCTACACTGAGATTACACCACAAAAAAACCTATTGTATACATCTTGCATTGAAAACAAAAGGTAGAACTTCATTGAAATAATCATAAAACTATTTTTCCTATATTAACTACAGCTGTGGGGCATGTTTCTATGGAAACGGTTTTCCTTATGTGCTTCTCTATAGCTAAAGGTCTCAAATGGACCTTCTGTCTACTCATTGCCCATATAAACTGCAGATTCTGTACAATAATCTCTAACACAGATCAGCTGAATCTCCTGATATGTGTCAGAAAACATTATCAGGAGGCAAACACCAGTTATTGCAGGTTGCCATAAATTTATAGATAATCAGGTCCTTAGTGGCAAGTTGGCATCTTAAGTGTGGGGACTGTACTGAGGAGTTTTGATTAGAGGTCATTGTCCTATCCAAAGCTGTAACACACAGAAATGAATTTTGAGACTTTGTCTTTGCTGTACAAAGATTTATGTTGCTTCGATTTGAATAATTTATGCTGCATACTGCATTTTAGATACCAGACGCTAAGAACAATTTGTTCTTTGTTGACATAAGTAAAAGCCTTACAAAACTGCTGATTAAATGAGCCACACACCTTAATATTTTCCTTATCATAAACCATCACTGTAGAAAAAGACAGCGTAAGTAAAGCTGATGCTCTTTCAGTGATATCTGACAGTACAAGCTAGTTGGTAGACAAAGCCACACAGACAATAAAACTGCTGTTATTTAAAAATGCAAGATAAATTCCTCACCTTTTTTGATATCTTCAAATTATAAGATACTAGTCCATACTGCGTAAGCTGTCTTTATATTATTCACATCCAGAGACACTTAAATGTAAAGGTATACAAATGTAATTGGTTTTTATATGCTCCTGTACAGATAGTAATCTGTGTATGAATAATGCAGAAGCAGTTAGAGGTATAGAGACTGATACGTATGTGAGTGGGTCTTGTTCTGTTCAGTAGAAGACAATAAATACTTTTACATTTACTGTAAAAACTGAAAGGGTTGGTTTTCACACTGTGGCATGTTATCATCGATAGAGCACGGGCCACAGTTATGCACATTGTTACCAGAATAAAACTGTGTTATAGCTACTTCTAATAAATTATGAAGATGGCAGGCAACAACTTTTGAGTCCATGGTAGTGCATAGAAAGGTAAGACTCATCTTATCTTGCTTTAGAGTGTCTCCCAGAGAGCTGCTTTGGATTCTTCTGGACTCGACAAAGAAGGACCTTCAGAAAGTGGAAGGCACCTATCCCTCTGGGGCATGCAGCACAGGCTGACTGGTGATATAAGTGAGACAGAGCAAATTCCCCCCTTGGGGTGATAGCTTCTTTATGCAGTATAGCAGAAGAACCCCACACCACCAGCTTTAACCTGACATCTAACTCTGAGACAAGTAAACTTCAGTGATGTGAATGCAGTTCTAGTCCTCATTATCCAATACCTTTACGTTGTATTTTAAAATGTGACTTATTTATGTGTTTAATTTAAAATCAACTTCATTTTTCATCAGCTACATTCTCAGTTTACTCTTTATGTTTCACTCAGTTCAGGCAAAACAAATAAGCAAGTCTGACATTTTGTGTAATTATTTCTTCTTTCTTGTTTCATTCTGTGGCACGGGGTTCCTCAGATATTTTTTTCATGGAAGACTTTTATGGTTTGTACTTTCCATGCAGTACATAGCTGAGAAGTGTACATACTATGTTACAGTCCTTGGGTCATCCTGTCAACCTGCCTGGACAGGCACACTGAATTCAGGTAACAGGTAGCAGACAGTAGTAAGCAAGGACTGTGCACTGAAACACAGCTCTGTCATGTTCAGGGAACAACTGGGGATTGAGGACAAGGTCCTGGTTTAATATTGCGGGCAAACCATGTGTGCGGTCCACACACTCAGTCCCTGCTGCTGCCACTGGGTGTTATCGATCAGCCACATGTTGGAAGGAAAAGTCCACGCTATAAAAATGGCTACAGATTTCCTGAACTCACCGCTATTATGACTGTTTATACTAAGGTGGCATGTTCCTAGAATAACCAGGGGTTAGTCTAACCATTTGGGGATGGGGTTGTGGCCTCCTGAAGGAGTCTGTATTTGGAGTAGTTCCATTTATTCCTGTGGAATTTCATTAAACCTTTTCCTGGGCACTCAAAAAAGGAGTTTTCCTTGTTTATTTGTCACACCTCCCTCACATAAATTTAACTCCATGGTTTTTGCTATTGTTTGAATAGCCAGGGCTTTTATTTCTCCCAAAAGAGTAGTTGAAAATGTGTGGTACCCTGAAAGCTTTGTAAAAACACATTCAGCACAGGGAAATGCTGCATAGTGAATAAGGGCACGTAGATGCCATTGGCTCAACTAAGCGGAAACCTGTGGAAAAAGAGGATCCTGAAAAAGGTGAATTTTGTCAGAAGAGACCTAAATAAAAAGACACACACACACAACTCCCTTAAAACTCAAAAACGAATCCTCTTGCCATGTTTATGCTTTTGAATGATTGCCAGATACTTTTCAATCACATAGTTTATGTCAGCCATCTGAGAATACCTCATACCAATGAAACATCTCAGAAACCATATTACAGGTGGACTTTATTGAAAAATTAAATACCTTTTCGAAAAAAAAAAAATTAGGATCACTTGCTGGTGAGTTACAAGTACAAAGAGATTACAGACAAACATTAAAAATGTATGTACTTATTCCATCTTTAAGTCTCATTTGTTTCACTATCAAGTTCAGTAGTCTAATACTCTTATCTCCAGACTGCTTCTGATAATCTTGAGCAAAAGACAGTTGTTGAGGACATACGGCCTAACACTAAAACATTTGCTACACTGCATTTTTTTCAGTTTCTTTCTTTTCCCCTCTTTTTAACATACCCATATATAACCAAGTGTTTTGAAGCTGTAATTTAAGCCCCATGCATCTGCTTGAGCTTACTCCCCTTCTCCCAATAGTCAAAACAAACCTCTGCTAAGGTTAAATGTGAAGAAAATGAACAAGCAAGGAAAATTGCATTAAAAAGAAGGCACTCCAGAGATGAGCAGAGCAGTGGGAGCCTCTCGCCCATAGCCTTCTTTGTCCCTGACAGAAGCCAATTGTGCAGGAGAAGCTTCCAAATCTGAACACAGGCACCTGCAGGTCCCTGAGCACCAAGTGCTCACCCCTGGCCCTGGAAGCCCTAGGTGCCTGAAACCAAGCCAATGATCTGAAGCCTCCTCAGCTACTGAGCCCAGGCTCCTCTGGTTCCCATCACCTTTAACACAGCTGTTTCACTGCAGTTCTGCATTTTCTGCTCCAGTGAAGAGCTGCCCTGTTGTAATGGTTTGTTTTCATCATTTATAAATGCCTCTTTCCACTATTGCTTTAGCACTTTCCATGTCAGTGTGTGTTTATGCTACCAACACCTATATCTCAACTTACTCTTTGAATTATGTAAGAGTTGTAAGGGCTGTCTATTGTAATGTCATCTTCATTAATCAGCCTTTTAATTTTGCAGTATATTGCTGCTAGGGGTGAAGAAATGCCTGATTTGGATTTGGCTTTCACCATAGCTGGTTGCTTCCATCCTTTAGTTGCTACTTTCTGTGGGATGCAGGAACCTGAAGAAATATTCCTTTATAACCTCTGTGCCAAATTTGGTTCTATTTGTTCCCCACTCGCTTAATTAAGGGGGTATACAACTGCAGTCTTGCAGCAACAATGTAGCAGAGCTCAGGGCGAGACCTTACAGTGAGGAAAAGTAATTTTATTTTGCAGTAGAACAAGACTGTCTGGCTCATTCTCTCATACTGCTCACTCCAATGTCCCGAGTATTGGGTCCACACAGCCTGACCAGTGTTTCCAGATTCCTGATTCCATAACATGCAGGGCAAGAGGTGCAGCCTGGTGACTCCTCTTTACATCTCTTGGGGTTTTAAAGTTGTAATCATGTACTGATTTTTGCCATACCCACTTTTAGGAGTTGTCAATGATTACCCTCTTTCCTCACTTCTGCCTTTGTATCCGACCTCAGGCATCACTGAGATTTATTCTCTCTCATTTGTTTCTTCTTCTGACTGTTTTGAGACTCCAATCCCATTCTGCTCCCCCTTTTTTTCTGTCCTACTTTGTTTTCCAGCACTGAGAAGCCTCATGAAGATCTGGCATGGCATCAAGGACTCGCTAGTTTAGGTGCCAAAGCCACATATCCCTTCTACCTTTTCTTTCATCTGGTATTCTCATGTTAAACCATTCAGACTGATTTTAGTATTTCTATTACAGATTTCTGCACATTCGGGATGATAGAGAACTTTAGGAGATCTTGGCCATCCCCAGGAATGATTTCTGTAATTCTCTGGAGATCAATTCCTTCTTTGAACTTTTTAGTGGAGCTCTGGAGCTTTGCATCACTCTCACAGAAATCTCTGCTAGACTATGCTGGGAGCAGTTATCTGACACTCAGTGAATCTACTCCAGTCCATCTGCTTGTTCCTTCGTATTTGCCTTTGCCTTGACTACTGAAGGCTTTTGGGTGAGGCTTTGCAACAATATCAGTAACAAGGCTAGCTTATTTTCATGTTTCGAGACAGACTGCATGTCCTTGATGCTCTCTTCTTCTCCCTGCACAAAAAGGAGATCTAAGTATAGAAAGTATTTGGCATCAGTGGAAGAGCTGAGTGAGTTTGGCCTAGAATATTTGCTCATGATATCTTTTAGTTGCTTTTCTCCACAGTCCCACCACCTTGAAACTATCAAAGAAATCAATTATTTGTGTAATTGCCACTTTTGTGTGGGTGTTACATAGGCAAAGACTATATATAATTAATTTACTGTTATCTAAATGCTTATTTGCCACCTATTTCCACATCTGGTATCTCTCCACAGGTTTTTAAGGAGTTCAAAGTTACACTGCACCTTGCTCTGTGGTAAGGAAACTTTGGTCCTGTCCAGCATCACCTGCATACTTCATATAGTGGAGTTCAATTTTATACTGTGTACCAATGCTAGTTGTCTTCAATTGCCTATAGCACAAGATAACACTGGTCATTGGATTCATTGAAAGGCATGGCAAGTATAGTTGTAGAGAGCACAATGCCTGAATAAACAACTATATTCCTTCAGGTTTCTGAGAGATGAAAGATCCAGTATTCAGTACTTCGTGCAGAAGCTCTGAGGAAGCATCTCATCTCTGTCTGCCACTCAGGGAAGCACAACAGGGAAGCATATCCCCATAAGGTCTACATTAGCAAGTAGCCCATCCCAGTAGAAGCTGATCTTTAGAGCAAAATAGTGTTTGGAACCCAACACCCATGTCCTCTGCATTCTGGGGTGTTTACTTTGGTCTATGTCTAACCACTTCCTGGGGAATTAACACCCACTACTGATGGGTGTGCATTGTCAGCTCCTTGTACACAGATTCCAGAGGTGCCCAGTAGTCATCAGATTTATATGATAAGCATGGTCCTGGGCTGAGCCAAAAGGCTGGTGTGAACACATGGTAGTCCCTGGTATGGCCTGGGTACAACATCCTCTTTTTTGGGAGCAGAGAGGACTAGAGAGATTATGACTGGAGGGGACAGAGCTATTTGTATGGACTAGAGTAGATGCCTAATTTAAGTAGGACATTAGAAGGCTGATAGCTATAGCCTTACTGCATGAAGATATTCCCTGTTAGGGAAAGATTGAAAAAAAGCTCCTTAATTAGATGCTTTGAATCGACCCTTTGAGGGACCTTTTCCTACCCCTGGGCGTAGCAGTGAGGCAGTGATACTAGCCTCAGAAATGAAACATTTAAATGTAGTGGTACACTCAGCAGCGTGGATGTCTCTCCAGGCTCTGAGCTTGGACTCCTAGGTGCAAAAGGGGAGATTAGTATGTGAACCCACCTAAAAGTTAATTCCCAAAGTCAGGCCTTTGAAAATATCTAGTACAGTAGACAGGCTAAGAAGTAAAGAAGACATTGCTAAGTAGTTCAAATGCATCTAAATTAATTTCTCACTCACAAATGTCAGAACATTACACCAACTAGTGTTTCACTCCAGGATGGAGAGTACTCTGCTCCTGTGGGGGCACTGGTGATACTAGAGGCTTTCAAATTTTACATTGTGAATTTATGGCATGAACATGAATCCAGAAGCATGATTTTGAGCTGTGATTTTTAGGATCACAAGATAATTCAGGTAGAAAAGGACCTCAGTGAGTCATCTAGTCCTGCTTTACATGGGGTCAGCTCTCCAACTAATCCACATGCATTTACAACTGCGTATGTCATCTAATTCCTAGTGAATGTTGATTTTTTTTCCGCCTGTAGAATATATACTTTGATTAATAATGAGGGTAGGTGTAGATAAAAGAAGCTATATAATTATTTGTAAATAAACTGTTGTTTTAATAAACAGAGGAAGCATGGTTATTATTCTATAAATAGTTGTGCTTGGAAAACATATTTTCAGAATTTTTGATAATAAGTTTGAAAAGTCATTTCTTCTGTCATTCTTTGTGTTGAAAGTGGCTTACAGTAGCAGACAACTCTGATATCTCCTCTTCACCTCGGCGAGCAGAGAAGTCACATGAAATGACCCAGTTTACATCCCACATCTACCTTGGAGAAGAAACTTGTTACTGTTGAGCCTCATTACTGATCAATCATTTAACAAAACACCAGAAATGTTAAGCAATGTTAAGAAATACCTGTTCAACCAGCCCTGCCAAAAACTCTAATTACAATTTAGGATTAATGGGTATACAATTTTTCTCCCATTGGGCCTGTTTTATTTTATAATCACTTTAGAAGTAATAGGAATTGAGCACAATTTATATTTAACATTTCATTCAATCTATCCGTTATAAAAGGATGATGTAGCTGAACATGAAGGACCTTGAAGATTAGGAAAAACATCAGAAGGTTACCTGGTAAAGCACAAATAAGATGCAAAGGGAGTTTTCTTCTCTCTCATTTACATTATAGTTCTCTGAAGGATGGTATAATTTTTAAAACTCCTTCCTCGAGCAGCATGAAATCTGCATCCGTAGAGCCTGAATATTTGCCATGGGAAAACAAAACAACAAAGAGAAAAATACTAGTTAAAAAATTTTAGAAAGTAAGGGACAAAAAACACAACATGTTTGCTGTTATTACTAGTAAGGTTTGTTTAAAATTAATTGCATCTGCGGGCTTCTGGAAAAACAATCACATGAGCTATTATGTCAAAATTTAAATTAAAAAAAATTATTATGAACACTCCAATAAATTTTATTCATATATACATAAAAATTAGAAATTAATCAGTCCCAAACCATTATGCATGCATTTGACTGTCCAAACTATGGATATAGTAGTTCCTGTCACTTACTCTGCTTACTGTGCTACATATGCACACAAAGAGAAAGTAAGACTGTTCTAAGGTGCTGACTCCTGCATATCAGTGGCCAAAGTCTGTGCTCACACCACTCTTTCTGTGTGTGGGGGATGGAGGTAACCTCTGGCAGAGGAACAGCAATACGCAGCTGGTGATGGTAACTTTATAAACTGTTCCAGCTAGGTCTGCCAGATTTAATCTAATCATATGTTGTAATGGGGAAAAAAAAAAGTAATTACTTAAACATACCCTCTTGAATACACTCTCTAATTTGAGGTGTTTCACCTTTTGACAATTTATGAGATATGAGGGACATGACTTTTTGAAGAGCATAGTACTTAACTTATTAGGGTTGAAGACAACAGGAATTGACAACACACATCACAGTTTGAAATCTAGACATCTTGTCTCAAATTAGAGAGGGAATAGAGACACATACATGACTAGCCACTCTTAAAACGGCTTTGCTTTTCCTAGCCAAACCACTGAAGGGTTTGTGCATCTTCATCATGCAAGCATAGGGTCTACATCCTGCATCAGTCCTCTCCTTTTGTGAATCATCCCTTTAAAAGTTACAGGAACCCCTCTGCTCTTCAGTGTTTCAGTCTTAAGAAGAGCAGCTATTTTTGGGTCACTAGTGGTCTGGAGTCATCTGGCAAGAACAGGTGTGATGGGTCTGTCTCTCGGACTACAGCAATTACTAAGTATTTTTTCCTCATAATCTGGAAATACCTTATTCACTGAGGGGCAGAGATCCCACAGAGATGCTGTGAAGATACTTTTCTGCATTTGGCTCATGAGAACAAGATGGATTGAGCTGTGTGGCAAAGGCAAAAGACAAAAGGAAAAAAAAAAAGAAAGAGAACCTGTTGAACTTATTATCTGTGTTGTAGAAAATGACAAGAGGTCCTAAGGAACCACAAAACTGCCAAGCAGTAAACACAACAAAAACAGAAGAAATGCCCTAAACCTTTTAGATGATGTAGGTAAGGCGGACAATTGAAGAGAAGACAAAATTTTAATTCCCACCTTGCAGGTTGGAAACTGAGACAGATTAAGAAGTTACTTAACAGCACACAGGAAATTCCTGGCACAGCCACAGATCACAAACCCGAGATATTCCAGGCCATCAGGAGCAACATCACCAAACCCTGTTTTGTTCCTAAAATTAGCTCCTTCTGGCTTGCAGTAGTGGCTTTTATCTGCACCAAGACTTTCATGTTACTGCAGAACTGGCTTCCCCATTTCTGTTTTTCTGTAAATAAGCTTATATGTATTAACTATATATTGCACTTCATGTCACACCTTAGATCAAAGTGGGCCTTCTATCAATGGCAAGTGGTTAAACTTCAGGCGGGTTGAGATGACCCTTCTCCTTCCCTGGCATGACCCTCCCAAATGCTTGATCGTGTCGCAGGAAGAACAGTGATGGCTTGGAGAAAGGCCACAATGACCTCTGCTAATATTAACAAGTTTCACTCCCCATGAACACAGCAAGGATTCATTAGCACAGGGAGGATCCAAAAATATATAGGATGAAGAAAATAGGCAAATGAAAGACACACTCAATTTTGCCTCCTCTAAAACATATTCCCAGAGGAGTGCAGTCAATTTAACTAGCTTAAAAAGCTGCAGTGTCTAGAGGCAATGCACTTAACTGTTCCCTTCCTCCTTGCACTTTTAGCACCCAACTCATTGTCTTTTCCTGGTTGCCAGAAGAGTTTATGCAGGTTTTTCCCCTCTCCTACAACCCAACTCGGACTCATTGTATGTTTTCCTGGAACCTTTGGCCCCTGTCCCTGGGCTTGCCTTCACCAGCAGCCAGCCAGCACTCACCAACCCACAACGGCGCAGCTGCAGCAAGCTTCTTTTTGGGTTATCCAAGCCTGGAAAGGCGCTCAGGGTCTTCAAAGCCTTTCTTATCCCTCCAGTTGCTCCTTAATGTGTAAAGCAGCAGTGTCCCACCTCAGTAATCAATTGATGCTTTCCTTCAGCATGGTCCGTACAACGGTTTCCTTGGAACCTCCCTACAGCAGGCAGGCAAACCACCAAGAGCTGATAATCTTCTAATTAGTAACATGGAGTTAGTGAATAACTCATGCTTTACAAATAAGTCAGCACATGGAGGTCTCAAGACCCCAGGGTATCCAAAGGAAGCCCGAGAGAAACTAATTGACATCTATGGGGGCTACAAGGTCTGTTGGCTAGCCTTGCAGCTCTCCACAGCTGCTCATGCGTACCCAGAGGAACTAAGGGGAGGCTGCAGGCAGCCAATTTTTAAATAAAACCAGAAACCTCCACAGCCTTGTCAATGAGTGAACATTTGTGCGTGTGGATGTGTAGCAAGGGGTGAAAACAGGAGCGCATGGTGTGATTTGGGCGCACAGTAGCCTAAGTCCTACTTATTTAGCAACACTGACAGAATTCTCCTCTTTATGGAAAAATAAATGAATAACATTCTTGTCTCTGACAGTGACTCTCACCCACTGCCCCAAACACAGCAACATTACTATATCATTAAACCTTTTGTTCCCCACAGCTTTCCTTCAGTCAGCATAAAATGAGGACCCAGTGCAACAGAGGGATCTGCAGATGTCAGCCTTGGGACTCCACTTCCTTGGGACGGATATCAGGAGACCCAACTAGTTCTAAAGGCTACATCCTCACTGCTTACTCATGTTGAGAGCTGAGCTCTGGTGAGTGAACCCTGGGCAAACCACTGGCAGGGCACTTCTTTGCTACAGGGATGGAGTTCAACTGAGAAAAAAGGACTATCAGCTGGGAAAGTAAGTCCCAAGTCTCCTCCACTTTGAGCAGAGGAAGGAAAATATTTCACTTTTGCTGCTTTTGGTGCCAACAGCCCCACCAGCATCACTTTCCACTGGTGTTGGAAGGTTACACTTCCCTATTATCCCAGGGCAATCATCTCTGGGGGCTCCTTGGAAGGCAGCACCATCCCAGGTCCCTCTCCATCACCCACATTCTGGTGGTGATGGCTACCCTAGGCCAGGCAAAGCCTGTGTGGAACCTGCATCCCAAGTGCCTGCCTGTAGCACTGCTCTCCACTGCACAAGCAGCAATGCAGCAGCCAAAACTGGTAGTTTCAAAACTTGTAGATTTCACATAGGAAACATGGGGAACCTTTGAAATGGCAGTAAACCACATGGTAGAGTTTCAGTTTTCCCTATGTTTCTAAGTCTAGTCAAATCTAGTTTTTAAGTGTTTATAAATCAAATTCATCCACAGAAAGCTTGCACGCTTGCTTTATACGTAGCTTGGAAGATCTCTTTGTTGCCACAGCCTGACTCTGTATAATACAGAGCTGGAGAATTTAGTTCACTTAGAAAGAGGTTATGCCAAGAAACAAGATTGCTATCTTTAAATTGCCTTTGTTATTGAAAAAAAAACCCAAAACCCCACTCTTTCAAATCCTATTTAAAGAGGCACAACACAAGCCCCTGTCAGCATAAATGTCATGGCCCACCATGCATGGTAGGCGCTTCCAAGAGCTGTACCATTAGAGGCAGTTTCTGGCATTAAGTGAAGCCAAAGGTGAAGCAAAGGTGCAATATAAGGGCAAACCACAGGATGGGATGTTCTGGGAGTAATGAAACACTAGGGAAATTAAGAGGGCAATGCATGTATCTGAGAGAGGTTTTGATATGCAATTCAAGTGTGGAGCACATTAAGTGAAGTTTGTCAAACCACTTATCCCGCTGTTTTTACTCTGCCAGAGTACATTTGCTTGTCTACTTCCACTCTTCTAATTTTTTGTGCTAGACATGGGACATGTGTTGTGGCGACGGGCAGCTGAACTCAGGCAAAGCTGAGGTTGTCTCATCTGGATAAACATTTCTCCCACTGGCAGGTTTGCTGATGTTGTTCTGTTATGTAGAAAGTTGAGGATGTTTGCGGGAAAGCCTTGTTGACTGCAGGTCCTCATGTTGCCTCCCAGGGGGCTACCTCACTGAGGGGGCCAGAGAGTACAGTAGGGAATTGGGAGCCTTTTCATACCAATATGCATGAGGTAGAAAGCCAGTAACCCCTTCTTCCCCGAAGCGGGGAGGGAAAAGAGGAGAGGTCAGACTGTTCTCCCCACCAACCCTTTAGTACCTCATTTGGCAAGGCCCTTAAAAGAACATCAGACTGTCACATAACTTTGTTGCACCGCTTGCTTCTACTTACAGCTACTGTTCCCCGGCTTCCCACCTCTCCAAGTCTCACCTACAATAATCCCTATCATAAGCACCTCTGCAGAACTCTCCTCTGTATAACATGGGGGGAAACTCGGCCTGCTGCTGGCCACAGAATGTCTCCATTGTGGCCTCGTGCAGGCACTGTATATAATCTTTCTCTGCCAATATATGTCTTCATGAGCTGCCCCTCTCCCTCTCCTCAAAATAAAACAACTATTCTTTTCTGCTTTAAGTAGATTTTGCGCAATAAAAAACATTTTATTGCTTCCAGTAATTGGTATTTAATTTGCAGGCCTTTACAACTTGCAAAGAACAGACTTCTTTAGCTGGAGAGCTGGTCTGTGTGTGCACTTTTTGGATTTTATTCTGCTGGCACTTGCTTAGTTTACTAGTGTAAAACGATACAATTATGGTTTTGCAATCAGAAAGGCTGCAGATAAAGACCTAGAGAGACGTTGTAAAGTCCTGGGTCCAATTTGAAGCAGCAGGCAAGACAATATAATTTTAGGGGGCGCTGCCAGCCTCAGACATCAAAACTTGACTCCTGTTAAGTGTTTTCCATTTTACTGTCAAAATATCAAAGGCTGCTATTTAAACCCGGAGTCTCTTAAAGTCGATTTTCTTTCTCTCTCCTTCTCCCCCAACTCTTTTATTCCCTTTAACCACCCCGATAAACGCGAAGTGCGGTAACCTGTGAAATGTTAGCCACCTCACCGTGTAGGGACAATGAAGCCCGCCGCGGCCCTTAATCCCTTTTTTGGGGTAAAACCTCGCTCCAGCCGGACCCGTTCCTTCCGACGGCATCGCGGCGGTGTTGCGGGAGGGTCTCTCCGTCTCTCGGCAGCCGGGGTCGGGACCAGCTCAAGCGGGGACCGGGGAAACGCAGCTCGACCCTTTCTCGGGAGAGATGCCGCTGCGACACACATCGATTCCCTCCCGCGGGTCGGGGCAGAGCTAAGAAGCAGCGGCAGCGACCTGCCGGCACACCTCACCCACCCCCGGCCTGCATAACCGGGGACCGGGAACGAGCAGCGCGTCTGCCCTGCGCCTCTCCTGGGCACAGCTGCAACGCCACTGCCTTCCTAGGGGCCAGGCCGGGCCGGCCGGGCACGGATGCAGCGCCGGGCAGGGCAGCATCCCGCCCCGTCTGACACGGAGTCGGCGGGAGCCCCGGCCGGGGGAGGGAGGAGAGTACCCCGCCGCTGTCGCTGAGCCGCGCCAGACCGCGGAGTGGGGGGTCGCGGGACTCGTGTGTGTCCGTGCGCGTCTGTGCGCGCGCGCCCGTGCGGACGGATCGGTCGGTGTGCGGGTTCGTGCGTGAGCGCTCCTCGTGTGCGCCTTCCCCGGGCCCGCGGGGACTGAAGGACCGACCACCGAGCGAGGAGAGCACGAATGTCACTTAAAAACGCGCGTGTCGTTCCTAACGTGGTTTAACTGTGTGGCCCCGGCGGAACGCGGGTCGGGGGGGGG
>VWZG01008781.1:149985-164679 GCA_013396735.1 Grallaria varia | reverse complement strand
AAATCCCATCTATGAAATGTGTTAAGACGTCTGTAAAATCCTGAAACCCTCGATCGATCCTTATAAATATTTAATGTTTTTTTTTAAACACAAATTGAAAACCATTAACACTGCTTCCATTCTTATTATTAAAACAAATAGTCCTTGGAATTATGTGCTGTGGAAATGGAGCCAGATTGAAAGGGCATCCTCTGAAATATGTTTACTCGCTTTCATGTAAACCAATAAAAATCTGCAGGAGTCTGTAGCGTGAGCAGAAAGGTTTGATGTACAATGTCCATGATTACAGTCTCTGAATTAATCACGAGAGAGAGANAGGGAGGGAGGGAAGGAAGGGAGGGAAGGGAGAGAAGAAAGCAGGGAGGGAGGGAGGGAAGGAAGGAAGGAGGAAGGGAGATGGAGAGAGAGGACTCAGTTATCTACTCTACAAAATCTTGCTCTTCGGGTCTGCAATTATCAAAGCGTGGATTAAACCGATGATTTTTCTGTTTGCTTATTTGCCCCATTTGGATCAAAATAAGCTAAAGAGTGGGAGCGTGGGAGGAAATCGGTTTCACCCTACGTCATATCATGAGTCAATGTATAAAAATAAATTCCTCTTATAAATATGAAATCCAATACTTTGCCTTGGAAGTGCTTAAAGCCAATGCAACATTTAAACTCATTCATAATTATTCCTCTGGTTTAACTCGCAGAAAAACCACAATGGTCAAGAGGTTCCTTTGAAAGAGGAATTAAAAAATAACACATGGATTGATACCACGCTAAATAAACTCTCCTCTGCGGCACAAGGTCCGGACTGTTCCCTGCCAGGCTGCCCTGTTCGCAGATGCCCCCTCTCACCTCGGGGAGGGGACAGTCAGGGGGCGGGCTCGGGTCTGCGAAGAGGAATCAGCCCCGTAGGGCCGGCTGTGGGGCAAGTGAGAAGAGGGGAAAGAAGCGGGGGTGAAATAAACGGGACAGCCCTGTTGTCAGGTTAGAATCCCCAGTAGGGCAGAGTGCTCCCGTCCGGCCCGCCGGGGCAGTAAGGGAGGGAGGAGGAGGAGCATTTTGGGGCACGGTGCCCCGCAAGTCACCCAATAAGCCGGGCTGTCGGGGTAACCCGCAACAGGCCACTGATGGCCAGTCCTACAAGGGGGTATCGGGGAGAGCGGAGTGACTTGAGCCACTGCTAAGGGGCACCCGGGGTGCGGCGCTGAGCCGGGGACAGAGGGAAGCTCCGAGGGGCGCTGGTGACTTTTTGGTTTTGCAACAGGGTCCCAGGAGCTCCGCGCCGGCAAGGGAGTGGGATTTGGATGGCAGTTCCTCCCCTCCCTTTCTGTCTCTCTCTTTCTCTCGCCTTCCCTTTATCCCTCCTCCCCAGCCGATTATCAGAAACGGCAATAAAAGCAATTCCTCTGTTGAAACCGCCGTCAAAGTTTGTAGTGAGGTCAAAACTGCCCCCCGCATTCCCCCCCACCCCACCCCACCTTGCCCTAGGTCCCGGCAAGGCCGCGGGCCGTGCGGAGCGGGGCCCGGGGTTGCTCCCCGCCTCCCGGCGCTCCCAGCCGCCCGCTGGGATGGGCCGGGCCGGGCCGGGCCCCGCAGCCCTCGCAGAGATCCTCGGTGCGCGGAACGCGCAGTGGGGCCGTGCGCGTCCGCGGGGCTGCCCGCGCTCCTGCGCCCGCCGCCGCCTGCCCTCGCGGGGCTCCGCGGCGTGGAGCGGCAGCCGGATCCCCCGGAGGGTTAGGATTTTCCCCCCTTTTGGTTTTTTTTTTTTTGTTTGGGGGGGGGGGGTGTTGATTGTTTGTTTTTATTCTTTCCCCGTTTTCTCTCTCTTGTCTTTTCCGGTGCTTTGTTTCTCTTCTCTGTTTCGAAGCGAGTCTGAGGCAAGTTTCCCCCCCGGCCACAAAGCTCTCCCCCGGCGGCCTCCCCGCTGCCGTCGAGGGCGGCCAGGAGTGGTGAATTGCGCGCCCCGTGGCAGCCCCGCTCCAAGCTGCGCCCCGCGGGTTGCGGGAAGAGGAGGGCAACCAGCCTTCCCACCGGGCATCCCCGCGCCGATGGGAAGCAGGGAGGGAGGGAGCACCGGCAACAGAGCTTTTTGCCCCTCTGTCTAAGGAGTCTTGGATTTGCCCCTCTCCTCAGGAGCAGGAGCTCCGTCGGTGGCAGGAGGGGTCCGGGCGTCTCCGGGAGAAGCGCGGCCCCTCGCTCGCGTGGGCTGCAGGCGTGGGGCTGGGCGCAGGGGGGAGCTGCGGGAAGGAGAGCGGGACGGGGGCGAGTGGGAGGAAAGGGGAGATCCGGCGGACTTGATGCAAACTCTGGCTGCTCGGGGAAGCCGAAGAGCACTGTGCCACTACGGGGCTGGGGACGCGAAGTCAGTAAATATTTATCCTTGTTTGCTGCTTGCTGCGAGGGAGGCAGAGGGAGGCAGAGGGCACGGTGGGGATCGGTGCCGGTCGAGCCGAGGGCTGGCGGAAAGTTTCCATGGCGGTGGCTCAGCCTCCGTACGGAGCCTCTCCCATGAGGGAGCGGGCGCCCGTGTCCCCGCATGTGCGTGACACCGTCGTACCACGCCACCAGCGTGTGCAACAATCCACCACGAGCCCTTACACACGCAGACTGCATGACAGAGTCACAAGCAGCTTGTCGTCCTGGGATCTTTCTTCAGTCATACGTTACTTCCCCGTCTATCGTTTCCCTCTATTATTTATGTGGTGCCGTGTGATATACATTAGAGTCTCGGATTTGATTGGCGTTTGCGATGACAAGACCTGTTTGTTAAGTTGTAAGGCTTCCTCAGCTCCCTCACTTGTTAAACAAACTCTGGAGGAAGGATGCCACCGAGACACGACAATATAATAAATGTCAGGGATATCCGCAGTGCCGAGATCAAATAATCAATCCTTGTCCCCTAGATAATCATTTTAAATTCGCACAGGGGGAGATTGATTTTTTTAAAGCCCTTTATTAATTGCTTCCACGATTATTATTTTTTCCACTCCTCCTATGGAGGTGTTAACTCTGGTGCTGGGGGCACCTTTGGATTAATTAAGCGTATTTTTAGTGTTTTAATGTTCTGCTAATTTTCAGAGCAATCCCTCACTCCCTCAGAAAAGAAACAATGGCCCCTTGCTCCAACAAGGAGCCTGCTTTGGTTGCGATTCAGAGCAGAGGGTGGCGTGGTGATGGGCTCTGATTATCTCAAATTTGAGGCGAGGGAACGAAAGGGATGTAAAAAGCCAAACGACCAGAAGAAAAAATTCCACCAAATACCGAATAACCCTCCGCGTTAAAGCCCGAAGAGAGGAGAGAGAAATAAATAGCTGGAAAGTCGACTCCGCGTGGGGATCAAAAGGTGCGGAGAGGCGCTGAAAATGCCGGCGCTGTTATCTGGAGACGAATTTCAGGCAGCTATTCAAGCACACAGAATAGTAATTATTCCAGGAGTGCAACAGAAATAACTGCAGTCTACCAGGAAAAAAGTGGGGAAATTATTGCCAGTTCTATGTTAAATCCAGCAGGGTATGTTTCGTTGGGAGGGGGGGGGGAAAAAAAAAAAAAAGGAACGGTTTAATCTTCTGTTTGTAGCGTAAAAACTGCCATGTTAACAAACTACCCCTCTGCTGCATGCAGCTGGATAGCTCTGCATCCAAAGAAATATCTTAGATTTTCATTTTCCCCTACAGTATCTTCAGATAACATAATAACAGTAAACAAGAAAACAGATCCTGCAATGTGTACGCGCATCTGGAGAGACCCCCTACCTACGGATATCCCCCACCACTCCAGCCAAGCAACCCCTTCCAAATCCTCCGAACACACTGACACGGATCTCCGAGGCACCTCGCAACTTGTTTAGCTGCAGCACACGTCCCCCTTTGCGTACCCACCCACCGCCAGGCAGAACAGGCAACACTTTTAAAACAGCATTTTTGTTTCGCCGATTATTTTGACCATTTAATTAAGAGAAATTAGCTAAATAGCAAATCAGGTAAAACTTCCAGTGATTACAACAAATGCACATCTCCGGCTTTTTATTCATTACCTTTTTTATTGAACACTCATTTTCTTTTCTTCTTGACAGCGATACATTTAATTTCAGGAACACAGTTATTTGATTAGCTGTGGGTCCGTTTTTACTCACAGTGTTGCCACGCACAGGATGTCCTTACAATCAATTAAGTCTTCCTCGACTTTCATTTCTGCAATCCATTTACAGAGTGCAGATACCTCTTTTCATGTTTTCCTCTTCCCCCCTCCCTCGCTTTTATTCCTCTCTCTCCCTCTCTCTCTTCCCCTCTTTTTCGCTGTTGCCTCTTTGCCTCCCTAAATCAAGGTGCAAAGATGCCAAAGAGTGATGAAATGAAAAGAAAGCCAATTGCTGGACTGAGGTGGGGGAGATAGCTGCTCGGAGTCCGCCTGCGACTATGGAGCAGTCAGTAATTGCTGGAGACAGGGAGAGCTGGGGGTTGGGCTGAGGTAGCCATGTATAAATAGTGTGATCTCAAATTGAAAGGCATAAATAACAGCAGGAGTGATCTAACCCTATACAGCCCATCTTCTACGTGCAAAAACAGCGTGCGGAGGACGGCCACATCTCCGATTGAAAACAAGTGGATCTCTGTGGATAAGATCATCGGGCAGCCATGGAAGAACTTACGGCTTTTGTATCCAAATCTTTTGACCAGAAAAGCAAAGAAAGCAGCAGCGGCAGTGGCAGCAGCAACAAGAAGGAAACGATCACGTACAGGGAAGTTTTGGAGAGTGGGTTGGCTCGCTCTAGGGAGCTTGGAAACTCTGACTCTAACCTGCAGGACATGACCGAGAGCAGCAACCACTGCCCGGTGCATCTTTTCAAAGACCACGTAGAGAGCGACAAGGACAAACTGAAGGAGTTCAACACGGGCAGGACGGCGGAAGGTAAGAGCAGGGCTGGGAGCCCTCGGACCCGCGTTTCTCGCCGGCAGCCCCGACCCCCTTCCCGGCCGTCCCTGGCTCTCCGCAGCAGGGGCGAATCGGTCACCGCGGCCCCGATCCCGGCCCCGGCGGGGCGAGCGGGATCGTCTCCTGAATCCTTCCTCCTCCGGCCACCTCCCTCCCGCAGCGGCGGGAACACACGCTTAGGAACGCGTACTCCAGCATGCATAACGTGAGCGTAGTCGTGAAAAATAAGTCACAACTTCGGTCCTGCCCCCCCGCCAGCCCCCGTTCACATCCGAAATCGATCCGGTGCGTTAGGCTTTCACTCGCCTGGGGGAAGAAGGCAGCGCAGGACGTCAGACGTTTTTGTCTATCTATATATTTTTGCACGAGGAAACCTCGTCCCGGGAGTTTTAATGCCTTAGGAGACCTGCTCTTCCTGCTTCCGGGCCGTCGGGATGCTGCTGCTTCTTCTGGGGGAAAGAGGGATGTGGAGAGGCTCTCCCTGAACATTTTGTCTTGTGCCGGTCAGCCTGTCCTAGCCAGAGGCTCCGGCCGGCGAGGCGAAGGAGGAGAAGAGCCTGGCTGCGGGGCAGCTGCCCGGGCCCTGTGAGACAGAGCATCCCTCCGGCGAGAGCCACAAGCCAGGTCCCTCGGTCCCCTGCCTCTCCTTTCACCTGGGCCAAGGCAGCACCGCACCCGAGAGGCAAAATGTCATTCCTTCTCTTAGCGAAAAGAAAATTAAATTTTTATTTATTTATTTTAAGCCAAAGAGCTAAAAATCCCGCACAGGCTCACAGGGAAATGAGAGAATAAAAGGGCGGGGGGATTAGAAAGTTGAGAAAGTGTCTCTAGGCAAGTTAGACAGGTGGACCTGCCTGGGGAGCTACTGGCTAGTTTGGGGTAATAAAAAGCGGTTAATAGGTTGGGGAACAACAACCAGCCTTTCAGCTGTTTCCTACTGTTTGATCTTGTTTAATATAACGTTGGGCGATTTAATTTACAGCCCAAACGTTTATTTAATATCCTCCTCTTTTCTACCCCCTGCTCAAACAGAAGAATGGGTTATAATCACATATCCGGGTACCCGTATTTCTACACAAGCCAGTACCACTCAGAGCTGCTTATTTTATTTCTCTGGTATAGAGATTGCAAAACGAGAGGGTTCAGTTTAAACGAATCATCCGCGTAAGAGATTACTTTTAAAAATGAAAGCAGGGCATGCTGCAGAAAGAGAAAATAGAATGGGAACGAGCAAAAAAACCCAAACAAACAAAAAAACCCAACAACAACAAAAAAAAACCAACCAAAAAACCAAACCAAAACTCCTCTATTACTCTCCCTTTTCCTCCTGAATCGAAATTCTGGCTTGTATGTTTAGCTAATCTAATCTACGAAGAGGGGCTGGGGGTGGGGATGGAAGGGAGGAGTTGGAAAGAGCTGAGATGCTTATGACAGTTTAAATTCTTGCCAGGTTTTAGTCTAATTTCAACTGATTCCGACGTGTGATTTCAGTCCCACCGATATGCTAGTTAATATTTTATACCTATCACGGACATGCTGTAGCCTCGCAAAAGAGACAGCTTTTGAACGCAGCTGATTTTCCCTAGGCATTTTCTGGGTTAGCACCCTCGTGTTTTCATAGGGATTCCCCTTACAGGAGAAATGTGAAAAAAACACCATCAAAAACAATGAGCGAACAGCCCCCCTCTGGAGGCCAGACCCTTCCCAAAATTTTGTGCAGCCGCTATCAGCCCGGAGCCCGGAGGAACGATCACGGTCAGGGACAGTTTTCATTTTGGAAGTGAATACGAGGGCTTCAGCTTGGGTCCGGCCTCACTTAAGCCCAGATGCAGTCCAAGACGCTTTAATACGTTCAATTAATTTCCGATTTGCAGTTTCTCATTTGCATTTTGAGATGCCCCTAAGTATATATGTTAATATATGTGCATGCACACATTTCCGTGTGCATATATATATATATGTATGTATGTACGTATACAATATGTGTGCATTTGATGAGGGAAAACAGATTTAATTCGGGATCCCAGATGTGACTCCCCCTCACCTCCACACCGCCCAGAAGGCGAGGCACGACAAAAAAAAAAAAAGGTAGTTAGAGCACGCTCGTCCCGGGACTCTGCCGCTGCCCCCGCTGGATGCGCAGCCGGCGGGGCGCCCCAGGCAGGCAGGGTATCCCGGGGAACCGGTTCAGCCTATAGCAGTGTCCCTTGCTCTTCCTCTTTTCGTTAGCCAGATTTAAAAGAGGGACAGTACCCTAGGCCTTCTGGCATCAAGCAAAAGGGGGAATAATAATAATAAAAAGTAGTAAATAATTTGCCAAAGCAAAAGAAATCTCTCTCCCCAAGACAGAAAAGGGGAACTGTTACACCCGTTGCCCCCCTCTGCTCAGGACAAGCACGCACAGTGGCTGCCTCCGGTTGCAAGCTCTCCTTGAGCCCTGTTGGGGTTCCATAAAGTCTGGGAGGGCGTTTGCTCTTTCGGAGGGGTTGGGGGCACCTATAGCCCTTGAGTCTGCTGCTTCATGCAGGGCCGCGCGGGCTCACCACCCCAGGGGTTTCGCCCCGCTGGCAAATATTTTGGGGGAAAGAGTGCGGATAAGGGAGAGAGGGACGGATGGTCTTGGTCTCAGGCCCAAGAAAAGTTTCATTTACGACGCAAATATTTCCACGGTGGCTTTACTATGACAGCGGTGTGGAGCTTCTTGCATAGACCTCTGTACTTTGGGAGAAAACGTTGAAGGAGATACCCCCCTTACCCCGCCTCTTCCCACCTCCTGGAGGTATCGGGGCGCCGGCACTTTTTCTCCCAACTTCATCCCCGAATCACCCGTGCCAACTGGCGGCACGGCTTCCTCCTAACCCTGGAAAGAAAATAAAATTATATTTATCTGCATAGTTTTTCTGAAGTGTTTTAGACAGGCAAGACAGCACCGTTCCCTTCCTCCCTCTGGCTCTTGGGTGATGTGCCCCTTGCCTGGTCTAGGGACCCCCCGCCCCCTCACCAGTTGCCCCCCACAGGTTGCTCTGAGTTTGGGAACGAAGGGAGGGGACGAGGGAGACCCCCGTGCGAGAGAACTTTGGAGAGGTGCGAGGCGAGGCTCAGTGTCGTTCTCCCCTTCTCCCTCTCGGCAGGGATCTACGAGTGCAAAGAGAAGAGGGAAGATGTGAAGTCAGAAGATGAAGATGGACAGACCAAGCTTAAACAAAGGAGAAGCAGAACCAATTTCACACTAGAGCAGCTGAATGAGTTGGAAAGACTTTTTGATGAGACTCACTATCCAGATGCCTTCATGAGGGAGGAACTAAGCCAGAGGCTGGGACTGTCTGAAGCTAGGGTTCAGGTAAGAGAAAGGTTCTGTTCCTGGAAATGTCCTCACCTCACTTCCTAACTGCCAGCGGAGCCTAGCACAGTGCCCTGTTTCATGCAAAGCGGGGAGGTGAAGGCAGAGGCGACACGTGTGATGGGGAGGCTGTTTGCAACTTCTCTGTACTTGTCCTGCCAAACAGTAATTCTGCTCAGGGAATATCTGCCCGTGCCTTGCGTTTCCTAGGAAGGTGGTTTAATTATTTTTGGGATGGGTGGGGGGAGGTTAACGTGATTAGGAGGTGATAGTGTTGACAAGTCTCTAATAACTGAAGAACTGCTTTTTTTATTATTATTACTTTTTTTTCCTTGCGACGTGCCATTAACTCTCCCTTAATCCTCACTTTCTTCTCCGCTTTTTCTTTTATGGGGTCATTATGGGAAAAAAATAAAAAAAAGGCCCAGCAAACAATCGCCGTGAATAAGGCTAGACGATCTGGGTGCTGAGGGACGGGATTAGCCAGAGCCGAGGGAAAGGTGTCCGCTCTGATTCGAGCAGCAAGCGTATGAATGCATGGCATCCCCATCTGGTGGAGGTTCCCCAGTCCCTCGCATCCCGCTTCAAAGACAAGCTAAATGCCAATTAGGCTTCGAAATCTTGAAAATAGATCCGGGTGCTGTAGTTCTGGGGCTACCAGAGCTGTCTGTTTGGGTGGCTTCACATCGATTATTTTGAAATTCGATTTTCAGTTTGAAGCAGAGAAAAAACACCACCTCTTCCCCCAGTCCAACTAGGGAATGCTTCTACAAAACAGGATACAGCTTTTAAAAAATCCTGCCCAAACAAACGAAAAAACCAACCTGGAAATATTTCATACAACCAACCTGTGGCTCTCTGAGAAGGCCTAGAGCAGGAGAAACACGAAGGAAATCTCTTCTTGGGTTAAAATTCTGTGCCTGACCTAACATACACAAACCAAACTAAAACCCATGAAGAAAAACTCATTAAGGCAACCCCACCACTGAATAAAATGCCATCACACCCTGGAGATAAGAGATGCCCGTGCGTATCTGCCTATAGGTGTGTGTGTGTGGAGGTACACATAAAAACGAGTGGTACACATAAACACGGGTGGGGGTCTCCATGTCTGACCTCATCCAGAGGGCACAGAGGGAAGTTAAGAAAGATTGCCCCGAGCTGGAGTGGGGAGCAGGGTCTGTTTGGCCCCCTCCTTAACTGTGGAAAGCAAGCAGACAGTACACCTCTCAGTCAGCCTTTGCCTGAACAAGCTACCACCTTGCTTTAAACAACTATCTCCTGGAGGCATATCCTGAAACAAATGGAGTACCTAGGTTGTTTTCATTTATTTATTTATTTTTTTAAGGGCTCTATTCTTTCCTCCCCTCCTGTATCTCTCAATACAAACTGAGCTGGGCGAGGGATGGTGCCGGGCATACGCCTGAGGAAGGGCAGCTTGTAGGGGATATTGCAGGGGTTCAGAGTGCTGTTGGCCTACTTTCTCCTGGAAGATTGATCTAACCACACCATATAAATTAATGAAAAGATTAAACTTTTGCTGAAGGGGACATCAACTCTTATGTCATCTTCCCAGATCTTCTTACTTGGGCTCTGTAATATCTTTCCAAGGCCTTGATGTACTGTTTCTATAAAAATAAATTACTTGTAATTGAATTCTGCACTCTTTCTTTCAAGTACTTTATTACTGAGGAGCACCTTAACAGGATGTTCATAGTTACAGGAAAATTGGTACTTCAACTGCTTACAGATCTTAAAACAGCACAACAACAACAACAAGCCAAAAAAATTATTCTATTCAGGAAGGGATTATGAGATGGATAACACCCCCTGAATTTAATAATCTAATAAAAAAGGTTTGCATGGCTGAAAATAAAACTATAAATAAAATGAAGAGGGAAAGAGGAGAAATGGATAATTAGTTAGGAAATAAGCAGAGTTGATATCCATCAATAAATGGAGCAGAAGAAAAAAAAAAAAAGAAGAAAAGAAAAAGGGGGAAAGGGAAAGGTGGGGGTTTTTTTCCCCCAATACTTTCAGAATTGTTCTCTAATTCCTATCTGAACCTCTTGTCCCTTGCTATTGAAGGATATAGTTTCAATTTAGCGTGGAAATTTGCCGTAAATAAATTGAAGCTCCTATGGTAGCTAGTCCTTATTAACCTTTTATTTTTAGTGTTGTACTGGAAACTCATATCACCCAGCTGTCAGGGTTATAATTGAAAGTTATGAGACCATAGTGAGGAGCAGGCAGTAATTCAATTACAACAAATATCTTTGGGTTTATGGTGCAGGGCTAAATTAAATGTCATTATTCACTGTCTCTAATGGAAATCAAAAGGAAATCAGATTAGAGCATTTGTGAAAGAAATCACTGAGTGATCCTTAATGAAGAAATAACTGTCTAAAACAGTGTACTGTGCTTTACTTAGCATATTCATGACTAATTGGAATTGATCGCGAATCACACCAAGCCTGATTTATTATCGCTTAACGCAGTGGCTAATTTATCACTTTTATTCCTCATAACCTTATTTTTTCGTAGCTAAAGGGAAAGGGCACTTCGTTTCCCAGATTTAAATATAATTTCGGTTTGAAAGATGTTCTGATTTGCAAGAGAAGTTGTTTAAACGCTGCTTAAATTCCTTCTGACAATTTACACTGCTTTGGCGAGGCGGCGGGGGGAGGTGGGGCGTGGGGAACACACACAAGGAGATTTCCTGCAAGGATTTACAACCGTAAAAAACCCGTATTATTGTCGCTACAGCTCGATAATATTTTGCATGCTCATATTTAAATATATATTTATGTATATAAATCCCTAACGGTGCGGTTAAAAGGAGAAGCGATGCATGTTGTTGGTATTTGCGTAGTGCTGATAGGGAAAAATGGGCTTGTGCCGCACTGTGCTGTACAGGGCAGCGAGGCGGCAGCGATGCCCGGTTAGAGCAGGGAGGGCTGCGCTGGCGACAGTCGTCAGGGAAGGGATAGGGGTCGGGATCGGGTTAGGGATCGGGACCGGTGGGTGGGTGGGTCATTCTGTCGGCACCCGCGGCGCTCCGCACTCGCCCGCTGCGCTCTCCCTCCACGGACATCCTAGGCAGGAAGAATGGTGCTCTAAATCAGAGAAGGCCAATTCTTACTTAAGAAAATCACTGAGGTACCCGAGGTAATTAATGCCTTCGGAAGCCTTTCTTTGCACTAATTACTCCGTTGTAAATGACCATCATTAAGGCAATTGAAGAAAGCTTGAAGGGAAAATTTGATGTAGGAAGTGCAGTTAGTATTAATTAACCGTATGATCTCTTGGCAAGTGCAAGAACATCAAAGGTTGTAGGTGTTTACTTAGCTACAAGATTTTATCAGCGGTGAAAATCAATGTTTGTCCATATTCGGTAGATTTTGGTGTAGGGGTAAGGGTCCGCAAAACATTTTGGTCCTTGCCTCTGACGATGCTTTGGGGGGAGCTGCTAACCAAGCGCCGCGGAAGGGGGAAAGTAGTGGTGGTCTAACGTGCCCCTGGAAAAGAGGCACGGGAGGCGCAGTGGCAACTGCAAGTTCTGCGCCTGTTTGAGTGAGAACGGCTGGAACTGGGGCAGGATTATCGGATTACAGGCGTCTCTCGCTTAGGGACATAAGCACTTATTTACACCCTAGCCTGCAAAAGATGTTGCTCTTGTCTGTCCAGAAGTCAGCAGCAGCGAACTTTGTTTTCTTTTAACATTTGGGAAACAGTGAATGGTTCAGATCCTTTTGTGCAAGTTCAGTGCATCTTGTCAGGGATCAACCGTTCCAAGCCCAGCTGGGGAGAGAGCAGGAGGTCCTGTCCCTCGAGGGTTAGATACCAGAGCCTGACCTGGCCCACGCTGGCAGTTCCCGGGGTGCTTAAAGTGTGACTAGGAAGGGAGTGAGGGTCCCACCCGTCCTGCTTGTGGTCTTAAGTCTGTGAGAACGGTCCCTCGCTCCAGACGAGTACACAAACACCATCACTGCCTGTCCGGGGGACACGAGGGCCTCCGAGGTTGGACGTGTAGCGGCCGGCTCTCGATCTCCCCGGCTGCGACGGCGCTTCCCACCTCCCAGGTTCAGCTGAGAAACCACAAGAAGGAGCAGGCCCCCGCTCCCCCTCGGCCCCGAACAGCCCCACCGCAGCACAGAGGGGGGCTCAGCCCACCTGGGGCCAAGCCCTCCACCTCCGCTGCTCCCGAGGAGACCTCAGGAAAGTTGTGTGGTCACCCATCTCGCCCCTCTACCCTTAGCCCCCGAGATAATGCTCTCTTAGCAGCTGCGTAGGCCACCTCCATTTTTTCGTTGTTGTTTTGTTTTTGTTTGTGCTTTCTTTACGCAGGTATGGTTCCAGAACAGGAGAGCAAAGTGCCGAAAACAGGAAAACCAGATGCACAAAGGTGGGTGAGGGGTGAGGGCCGGCCGGGGGGTGTCGGCCACGCATCCCGGGGTGTCTTTGCTGCTCACCCGACCCTATCTCTCCCCGCAGGTGTGATTCTGGGAACCGCCAGCCATTTAGACGCCTGCAGAGTAGCCCCTTATGTGAATATGGGAGCCCTGAGGATGCCTTTCCAACAGGTAGTTAGCTTCGAGTTTATTTTACTTTCCACCAGCAAGCTCCGACCTCCTTTCGTTTGCACGGGAGGAAGCCGGACACGTTTACAAGTGCCATTTATATAGAAGTTGGCGCGTATTAAAAACAGGCTGTAAAACTTCGTGGAGGAGCCCCCGCACGGCTTTCGGGAGCTCAGCGCCCCTCGGGAGCGCTGAGGGGGCCGAGCGAGGGGTCCCGCGGGTGCCCAGGGCCCCTCCGCCGCGCTGCGAGGGGCTGGCACACAGCCCCAGGGCCGCCCGCAGACCGAACTAGCCTACGGGGCATCGCCTTCCCGGGGCGGCGAGTGCCGGGGAGCGCCTCGGCAAAGCCTCCCTGCCTTCTGCGGGGACGGACCGGCTCCGGCCCGGGCTGCCCGGGGGGCTTAGGTCTCCGCCTGGCGCCGGGGAGCCCAGCGGGAGGGGGGTCTTCCAGCCCACGGGAGAAACCTTTAGGGGGAAAAACCGTACGGTCCCTTGAGCTGTCATTCTCCTCCTCAGTCCCAGGTGGGCTGGGACCTGTCCTTCTCCCGGGGACGGGGCCATCGCGGAGGTGGGGAGGCTGCTCTGCCCCTGTGATGGTCAGCTGGGAGAGGGGCAGTGGCAGAGCGCGGGCACCGACGCCACTGCGGGGCCTGGGTCCATGCCCCAGCGAGGCGCAGCCCTCTGGGGAAGGCCGCTGGGGAAAACCGGGACAAGGGGGATGAAATTCTGTCCCGCTGCCAGCCGCTTGTAACTCCCCCTCCCTGCTTTATTTCTTGCTTATTTTTTTTTTTTAGTCAATTAATCGGGGAATTGATTTTTCCCAGTCCAAAGGGACCCTCCACCACCTTCTCCGTCTCAGAGACACGTGGAGCTGACAGATTAATTGTATTGATTTTTAAAAGACATATTTGGACCAAAATAATTAAATACATAAATAAACTCTTCCCCATTCCTCCCCGAACCTACCCGGAGCTGAAATCTCTCAGTCAACCCAACGTGTTTGTGTAGGTCGAGAAAGCTCCAAAGCAAACACCAGTCGGGTATGAAAGGGACCCGTAGCCAAAGAGTTTTTAGTGAGGTATAAATAAATATCCCTGAAAAAAAAAATAAAAAAATTAGTTATTTAGCACTTGTTGGCTCCCGTGCGTTGGGCCGCACGCTATTATTTATTTATTTGTTTGTTTATTTATTTCCACGAGGAGGAGGCTTAAGCGTGTCTTTGGGCCCCTGGTTGAGCGCGGAGCGGAGGTTTGCCGCTCTGACTGCGGGAGGCATCCGCTCTCAAGTCGGTCCTTTCAGTCGCCGGGCTCCCGGGAAGGGTCGAGGCGGAAGGGCGCGGGATGGGAGGGGATGGGGGGGGCTGTGCGCTCGGTGGCGCGGACTCGGGGCTGACGCCGTGTCTCTGTCGCCGTCGCCGCCCAGGTCCAGGCGCAGCTGCAGCTGGAGGGCGTGGCCCACGCGCACCCGCACCTGCACCCGCACCTGGCGGCCCACGCGCCCTACCTGATGTTCCCGCCGCCGCCCTTCGGGCTGCCCATCGCCTCCCTGGCGGAGTCTGCTTCCGCCGCCGCCGTGGTGGCCGCAGCCGCCAAGAGCAACAGCAAGAACTCCAGCATCGCCGACCTGCGGCTGAAGGCGCGGAAGCACGCCGAGGCCCTGGGGCTCTGACACGCTCCACCGGAGCCTCTCCGACACACCCCGCCTCAGGTGCCCGCGGCGGGCGTGTGTGTGACCCGCAAGGACCGCTGCTCTGCCCCCCCGCTCCTCCTCCTCATCCTCCTCCTCCCCGGCCGCAGGGCGAGTAGCGAGCGCTCCGGCTTCCCTGCCGCCTTCCCTCTCCCTTTTTTTTTT